>PVKY010004156.1:0-19853 GCA_004027775.1 Bradypus variegatus
GGGGTGTGAGTGCACTGTGAAAGGATGGGCAGCACTTGGAGAGGCCACAGGAATTATGTCACCAGAAGTTCTGATGCAAGAAAGAGTGAGCCTACAAAGAAAAACACAGGTCAGGTGGCTTCACTGGTGAATTCTAGGAAACATTTAAAAAGAAAACAACACCAATTCCATACAATCTCTCCTAGAAAACAGAGAGAAGGGAATGCTTCCCAACTCATGAGACTCGGATTACTCTGATACCAAAACCAGACGATGACATCACAAGAAAAGAAAACTTTAAACCAATACCCTTTATGAATATAGATGCAAACATTCTCATCAAAATACTAGCAAAATGAATTCAGCAACATATAAAAAGAATTCTACACCATGACCAGGTGGTTTTCTCCCAGGATTGCAAGGTTGGTTCAGTATATGAAAGGTAATCAGTGTAATATACCCTATTAACAGAAATAAAGGAGAAAACTACACAATAATCTCAAGAGAAGCATAAAAAGCAATTGACAAAATCCACCACCCTTTCAGGATAAAAACACTCAGAAAACTAGGAACAGAAGGGAACTTCCTCAACTTAATAAAAGGCATCTAAGAAAACCCCCAGTGCTTCCCCTAAGATCGGAATCAAGACAAGGATGTCTGATCCTGCTCTTGGGGTCCCTCACCCCATGCTGAGGGGAGCATAACTCTGGACACTGAGGAGAAGACTCTGTGGAAGGCAAGCACACCTATGTTCCAGAAATGTCACTCCTCGGTTTATATTTATATATGAATTAACTTGGTTATATTTATATAAGAAGAAACGCTTACTCTCAGTATAAGGACTCAAGTATGAAGGAGTAACCCCCATGCAGCTTTAATGGTGACGATGGGAAGCAGCTGAAAGACTTGTCAGCAGGATGGATGGATGAAGCGTTGTCTATTTTCATAATGGAATAAATGTAGTAGCTAAAAATGAGAAAAATTTGATATATATACAGGATGATACAGCTTGGAGAAATTTTGAAAACACAAAAAAAATATTCTGTAAGTTAAAATATAAAAACGCCCTGGTAAGATGCCCACCAAAGCCATGATCAAGAGTGCCTCAAGGGTAGGGTAGGGGAACGGGCCTTAAGGAGCAAAGGGAACATCCACTTCATCTGTAACAGGTATTTCCCTTACTAAAATAAGACTTACACACAACCAGAAAGTGAAAAGACAACATACAGAATTGGAGAAAATATTTGCAAATCATTTATCTAATCAGGGACTGGTATACAGATTATACAAAGAATTCTAACAATTCAATCATAAAAAGACAAATAACTCAATTTTAAAAGTGGGCAAAGGATTTGAATAGACATTTCTCCACAGAAAACATACAAAAATAAATGGCCAATAGACACAATGGAAGTGACTGCTAATGGGCACAGGGTTTTGTTTTGGGGTAAAGAAAATGTTCTGGAATTAGAAAGTGATGACGGTTGCACAAACTATGTGAATATACTAAAAGCCACTGAATTGTACACTTTTAATGGGTAAATTATATGGTATGGGAATTATATCTTGATAAAGCTTAGTAAACAAATAACAAACAAACAAGTAAGACCTAAAGGCAATATGGTGGACATTGGGGGTCCAGGTGGTGAGAACACAATGTTCCTGATTGTTATTTTCTAGTATTTTCTGTACTTCAAAATGTACTGAAGCTGGATACACCATGCAGAGCTATGCCCAGAGCCTGAGGGACTGGTTTTTATTCTGAAAATTTCTGAGCATCTGCCTGAGTCAATATAACTACAGATTCTTTCTGGATGCTATAAGCCCAGGGACCGAGAACATTAAAAAAAAAAATCCAAATCCAGATGGGAGAGTATGTATATATACACACATATATTCTCTTGTGTGTCACAGCTGTGTCTGGGAACATCTGGAGAGCCGGGTCCCAGGTTGCTTGGGGCCAGGACTGGTTGCTGAGGCAGTGGGAGGGAGCCATACTCACCTCTCCATGCCCTTTCATCTGTTTACATTTTTTCTTTTCCTTTTTTCTCAAACTTTGTTTACATTTTTAAAGCATCTGCATGTGCTCTTTTCCAGAACTGGAAAATTATTCAAAGAAACAAAAATGGAAAGCAGGCTCCTGATAAAGCATTTCAAACAGGAGCCAAGGAAGATGCAAGTGGCCTCTTCCTGGGTCCTGAGGTGCCTTCCAAGCAGGGTGTCTGCTGGCATTCTGCGTGACCACCCTGCCATTCCAGGGTTCTCTGGATCCCACCATTCTCCAGGGAGGCTCTGGGCAGAGAAAGTGAAGAGGCCACAGGAAACTGCAATCCCAGAGACCTCTAGTCCACACCCTGCCAGGGTTGCTGCACAGACTGGCTGCAACACTGCACACCTGCTCCACGGCTGCTGGGGGAATCAGGGACCAGGAGCCTCCACCCAGGTGCCCATTCTTCACAGGGCAGCAGTAAAGGCTCAGCAAGCAAGAACCCCGCCTGCCCGCCCTGCTGGATACAGCCAGTTCCCAGGGAAAGGCTGGTTCTTCTCACCTGTGAGCTCTCCACTGAGGACAGCCCTAGGATTGTGCAGGGAGTCACTCCCCTGCCAGAGGTAAGGGGCCTGATGTGGTTGCAGAGCACTAAGTGTTACTGTGGGATCCGAGCTGAGTCGATGGACTTGGCCGAAGCTGAGTTTCTGCATCTCTGAACTGGGGGTAATTGAGTCTCTGATCTGCAGCCGAGAAGGCTGGTGCAACCCCCCAGGGAGCTTTGGAAACCCTGCTGCCCAGGCTCTGCCCCTCCAAGTCCGCCAGAATCTTGGGGTGAGACCAGGCATCAGGGTATTTGTAGGCCAGGCTTCCCGTTGTCTCCCACAGCTGCCTGTTACCCAGAAGTGGGCACTGGAGGGACAGCTCGCTCTACAGGCACAATGGGGTTTAAGAGTGGACACTGCAGGCTGCCCACCCAGCCCAGAACCACCACCACCAACACCACCACCACTCACCGGCCTGGGGACTCTGGCAAGTTGCCTAACCATGCTGAGTCTCCGTTTTCTGCTCTGTAAGATGTGTGCAATGAGAGCCAGCACCTGGTCTGTTGGCTCAGCAGCATGAAGTGCTGAGACCAAAGGGCGTGCCCTCTAACCACAGACACTATGCAGCCACTCCAGGTGTGCCATCACGTGGGAAAGACCAGGCAGCCCGCCAGCTCACAGCATCAGGGAGACCCCCCTCCACGCCCCCCAACCACCAGTCAGGGAACAGCAGCCCTCGTGGGGCCCCAGACAGACCCAGAGGGTCAGCAACACTGGCCAGAGATGGATCCTAAATACAACAAGAGAAAACGTAACAGTGTTAAGGAGGAAAGAGAATCATGGAATCCACTGAAAAACAAGGAAGAGAGTAAGAATCAGAAAGAAACATTGTCATGAACTGCACAGGTTGACTTCCTACTCAGACACCAGGAGTTAGCAAGCTCATGGCTGTAAGGAGAGGGCAATCCGAGGACCTCAAAGTTCCCTTCCAGCTGGAATTTGAATGAATTTCATCAGCCTCTCTTATAAAAATAAAATCCTGCCACTACCAAGGAAAATGTCACGGTACAATTGGAAATATCAGTCTTTTTCACCAACACCAAGTAAAATCTGACATGCAAGCCATGAGGATGTTTTGGAAACCAAGACTTTATGACTGATTTATAAGCAGTTGTAATTTTTTATTGTCTTGCAGTAACTACTGACTGTTTTAATCTGGTTTTCAACCATCCACCTGTTGCGGGCAGGCTCTGAGACACCCAGTGACTCCTGCCTCCGGCTTTTACAGCCCCTGGGTGTGGGGTGGGGTTAGTAATTTCCTTCTGATGAACAGATTATGACTGCAGCTATGGTATTAACTCCAAGACAAGATTATAAAATCTATGTCTTTTGTTCTAGTTTGCTAATGCTGCTGGAATGCAAAACACCAGAAATGGACTGGCTTTTATAAAGGGGGTTTATTTGGTTACAGTTACAGTCTTAAGGCCATAAAGTGTCCAAGGTAAGGCATCAACAATCAGGTACCTTCACTGGAGGATGGCCAATGGTGTCCGGAAGACCTCTGTTAGCTGGGAAGGCACATGGCTGGCATCTGCGCCAAAGTTCTGGTTTCAAAATGGCTTTCTCCAGGACGTTCCTCTCTAGGCTTCAGCTTCTCTCCAAAATGTCACTTTCAGTTGCTCTTGGGGCATCTGTCCTCTCTTAGCTTCTCCGGAACAGAAGTCTGCTTTCAGAGGCTGTTCCAAAATGTCTCTGTAAGCTTCAGCTCCTATGCCTTCTTTAAAGTGTCCCTCTTGGCTATGGCAAGTTTGCTCCTTCTGTCTGATCTTATATAGTGCTCTAGTAAACTAATCAAGGCCTATGCTGAATGGGAGGGGCCACACCTCCATGGAAATTATCTAATCAGAGTCATCACCTACAGTTGGGTGGATCGCAGCTCCATGGAAACAACCTAATCCAAATGTTCCAACTTAATCAACACTAATATGTCTGCCCACACAAGACTGAATCAAAGAACATGACTTTTGGGGCACACAATAAACATAAACCAGCACAGCTTTCTTCTTAAGAGTTCTTGCTAGCCCTCTCCTCTCATGGATCTCTCACTCTGGAGGAAGCCAGTTGCCACGTCATGTGAGACCCTATCGAGAGCCCTATTCATGTGGCAAGGACTAAAGCCTCCTTCCAACAGCAATGTGAGCCAGCCTGGGAGAGGGTTCAGACGACAGCAGCACTGCTGACAACTTGACCGCAGGCTCATGAGAGACCCTGAAGCAGAACCACTCAGCTGAGACTTCTGGATTCCTGAAGCTCAGAATTTGTGAAATACTAAATATGTACTGTTTTAAGCTGCTAAGTTTGGGAGTGATTTGTTACTGAGCAATAGGACACTAATACATCCACCAGAACCCCAGCTACATACTCCACCCTGATTTAAGCCTTCTAGACTGGCACCAGTGATGCTAAGCCCAGACTCGGGCCAGGGGCTCTTGACCTGGCAGTACTCCTCCTGGCGCAGCTGGAAATCTGCTGATATGTTTGATGGTCATAAAGATGGGGGGCAGGGAGCACTGCTAACATCGGATAGGCCTGGTTTGGGGGGGCAGATTTGCTACCCTGCGTGGGAACATCCTGCATGATGCTGGAGGCAGACATGCTTAGCTAGGGTACTTTAGAGTAGAATGACACTAAATGTCTGCAACAAGGTGAGAAAAGGCATGTTTACTTAGGGGAAGGAAGCAGAGAGGCAGTCATAGTACTGTCCAGAATGCAGACACTCGTCCCCACCCTGCATGTTCTCTTCAATGCACACTGGCCGCTTCAACACTCTCAGCTGACCAACGTCTGGGTGCCACAGTGAGGTTACTGCAAAAATGACAAATGATGACAAGGATACAGGAGGACATTAGGACAGACTTGGGCAAAACAGGATTAAATTAGGGCATTTAGTGTAAGAATCTCACTAATTTTCACTGTTTCTTTTTAAAAATATCATACTGGCACCTACATAGCTATATATTTTTAGCAGAAGAATGGTAAGAAAATTATATTGTAAAAACTCCACATTGATGCTGTTCATGTATTTTGGGGGCTGTTTTTTCCAGATTCTCCTCTGTGCTCACCTCTAGATATCCACCATACTATTTCTTTGAGGCCCGCAGCATTACGAGTCTTCCCCCAACTTGTCCTTCTCCATCACCACTGGAGGAAGTGGCCTCCAAGCTTTTTACACACTCATTGTTGCCCCATCACATGCTGGGACTTTGAAATTGGAGACCTGTTTTCTGGGCAAAATCATCCCAGTGCTGTCTCTCCATCCGAGGATGGGACCCAGCTCATCCAAACAACCCAGTCTGCCTTACTAAGTAAGCATTTAGAACCTCCTTCCACCAAGGCCCAAGCGCTCTCCTCTTGATCCTGTTTTATTCTCCTGGTCTGTGCTCACTCGCTTCGACACTCATGTTTCAGCAGCATCCACCCCTACCTGACCAACCAATTTCTCTTAATCCAAACTTAAGAGTCTCCAGGGCCTGACGGCTTCATTGTGTCTTTTAGGTTAACTGTGCAGAAGCATTTAAATATGGAAATATTTTTAATGAATGTTTTCTTTTTACTAATTCTTTACATTACATCTAAGTCCTTGTAATTTTTAAAATTATATGGATATTTAACATTACATATAAAATCCCCTCTCAGGAGGAATCGGTAAAAGGGGCATCGTAAAATATTGGTTAAAAAATTGATGGAGTTACACAAAAACTGATTCAAAATAGGTCATACCTAAAACTCTAAAACACAGAAGTAAATCTTTGTGACCTTACATTAGGCAAAGCCTTCTTAGATATTACACAAAAGCATACACAACAAAAGATAAATAAATTGGACTTCATCATCAAAATTAAAATTTTTGTGCTTTCTGTCACCCTCCACACAGTTCCCACCATCTCTGTGGACCACCTGTTATAGCATTTACTCGACTTGTTCAAGTGATGAGTTTTTTACAAAAATAGTCTATGCCAACTTTAGCCTTGTTTCAAGAAACTCATGATCTGATTACGAGGTACGATAAAGAGTCTGACTCCATTTTTGATGTTTCACTGCTGACTGCTTTCAAGCTCTCCACCCAATATTCTCCTGCCTTACACCTGGGCAAGATGGTAAGAAAGCCTAGGAGCTCCCCCTTCGGCATTGGTAGGAAGTTCAAACCATATAAGCCCCAGTCCCACCCTCTGATCTTAATAAAAGTTGAGCCAATCTCCTTCCACAGCTCTCTCAAGCCATTTTTGGACAAGCCTGGGAGCTGCAGTACTTTCCCCAGAAAGCCTCAGTGTGTAAGTAAAACCCTTTCCATACCCTTTTGGTGTGTATACAGCATCATCAGTCTCAATACCAAAGAAAATTCTGGTGGGGGTTCTATCCTGTGTCTGCAAGATGGCCACACCACCTGGTTATATATCTGTTACTTCACATTAAAGCAAATAAATATTTTTTCTTTAATTGGCAGGTTCAACAAGGTTGGTGGGTGCGCTCTGGATCACAGACCATCTGGGCAGGAGTTTGGGTTCGTGTGTTCACAGATGCAGCTCAGGCGCCCAGCACAAAGCCTGCATAGTACGTGGTCAATGAACATTTGCTGAATGAATGACTATCAATATCAAAAGCAGTATCTTCCTAAAGCAATAATCAATCAGGCAATATATTCTTTAAAATACCATAGAAAATAGAAAACAAAACTAACTAATGCAATATCTTTGTGTTGTTACCTTTAATGACTTACTCTAAATTGACCTTCAGGCCTTTGTTTACAAAATGGCTTAGGGTAACATGGGTGCACAAGGTAGTCACCAGACTTCAGGAATGCACAGCTGGGAGACTCACAGGAAACAGGACAAGAAAAAGAGGCCTAAGTTCTGACCAATCAGTTTTGGATAAGTTTCCTTCTGTCTCCACATTCCAATAAGCCAAGTCGCTAGAACAAAATTCACCTGACAACTACCATTCCCCTCCTCCTTTTTTTTGGACTTTAAATTCCTAATACCCCCTAAATGCTTTGGAACACCTGCTTTTACTTAGTGTTACCCAATTCATGAATTGTTACACTACTGATAAAGCTCTCCTTTCTATATGCAGTAGCAGTTCTTTTGACAGAGGAAAGAACTTAAAAGTTTATTGAGGACCTCAAAGGTCCCCGGATGCACAGATAAGTGGTCCCAATATTAAAACCAGAATGACCCTCATCAGACTAACCCATAATGTCAATGCCATCCTAACCCAACCCCCAGACAAATTTTACTGGAACATGACAAACAGATCCTAAAATGTGCATGGAAGATGAAAGCTACTGGGATACCCAAGACAACTCTTTAAAAAAAAACAAAAAAAAGGAAGGAAGATAAATTGGGAGTTGCTCTGCCATAAACAAGAAGGGCCCTTCCTAAAGTTCCAGTAGCCAAACAGCCCAGTAGCGAGGACCCAGCACCCAGGGCCCTGCCCCCTCTTCCATTATGAGTTATCCACAGCGCAGCCACCTACATGCCAGGCAACAGGCCCCCCCACCTAGGGGGGGCAGCATTAAAACTTCCCTCCCCTAATCACTGTTGGTAACCAAATCTCACGCGCACACACACACACACACACACACACACACACACACACACCTTGGCACTCCTCTTTTTTGCGCAGTTCACTTTCCATGGCTGGATGCAAGAGTGAGACCTTCACCTCCTGTCAGTAAGTCCCAATTAAACCCATGTCCACTTCGTGCCTAGTGGGTTCTTAGGTCTTAGGACTAAGCCGGGTTGGAACACCAGTGGAGCTGAGGCAAGAACAGACAGTCCCAAACAGACCCAGGAGCATATGAGAATTTGGTAGGTAGTAAAGGTATCCTTATACATCAGCAGGAGAGCAGAGCAATGGACTGCTCTGAAATTGATATTCATTCTATTGGCTTTCCAGGTGGAGAAAAAAAGGTTATAATTCCTAATTCTCACAAACACACTGATAAAAAGAGAACATTTGTATGTATATTTGGGGCAAGGGGAGGAAAAAGCTAAAGCTAATGTGGCAAAGTGTCACTAACTTGAGAATCTGGATGAAGGTTTTACAAGTGCTCATTGTAGTATTTCTGCAAATTTTGTGTAGGTTTCAAACTTTTCAAAATAAAAATTGGTGGAAAGAGAAACAAGCAACAGAATGGATGTTACTTGCTGTGGAAAAAAAAAAGTCTTGATACTCAAAACACATTTTTCCAAGTCCAAGTCCCTAAAAAAAGACAACTTTTTAAATTGGCAACAGATAAGAGATCTTTATGGAGTGATGGCAATTTTGGTGAAAGTTTGGTTGCATTTGTCAAAACTCATCCAACGGTACAACTGAGATTTTTGCATTTCACTGCCGATTTTGCCTCAAAAAATAATAAAAAGCAATACTGAACTCTAGTTCATACTAAACAAAGGAAGGTATTTAGGGGGAGGCATAATGAATTCTGCAACTTATTGTGAAATGTGTCCAAAAAAGATGGATTAGTAGACGATTAACAGGATGAGCAAGGCGACAGATATGGGACACAGCAAGTACAGCTAAATTAATGAGTGGATATAAGATCGTTCACTGCGCAAGTCTTTCAACTTTTCCGTATGTTTGAGTTTCTGCTACAAAAGCTTTGGGGTAGTAGGGAGTTGGACAAAAGAAATGAACCAAGAAAAGGAAAGCGAAAACAGCTGCCTGACAGCGTGGACTTCCCTGGAATTGAAACAAGGTCTTATTTTGCAGATGCTGGACAAAAAGCAGGAAAAGCCAGGTGGCCTGATCCCTGCGGGACCCAGTACGAAACCTCAAGCGCACAAGCGCAACGCGGCCGGTTCGGGCCGAGGCCCAAGCTAGCAGGTTCTCGCCCCTCTACCCGCTGGCTGCAGCAGAACCAGGCCGTGGCCTCACCAGCCGGGGGTCCCCTCACACACCGAGGGGCGTCCACCCACGCCGAGGGGCGTCCGTCCCCTCCGGGGGTCACTCCCACACGCCGAGGAGCGTCCACACTCGCGAGCGCGGCCGCTCCCCAGAACAGACCCTACCACAGCTAGCCCAAAGTGTCCACTGCTCGCGTGAAACTCGCCCGCAGACGCGCCGCTTGCGGCTCCAGCCGGACTGGGCACACTCCTCTCCCACTCCTCCTCCGGGAGGTTGACGGAGGCCCCGAGGAGCCGAGGGTAGACGAAAGACTCACCACAGGCGGCCGGCGGCGGCCATGTTGGGGAGGCTGCGCATGCGCCGGAACCCGGATGTGCGCATCCCAGAACGCTCCCCGGTCGCCGCCTTGTCGGGGGTCTGTTCTGCGCCGCGCGAGGGTCTCGGCGTTTTGTCTCCCACGCGGGCCGCGCTGGGGCAGGGACGGGGGCCAAGGCGCCAGGGGGCGCCCGCCCGCCCGCTCGCGCTGGGGATGGCCCTGGCCCGTCGCCTCCGCCCGCGCTGCGCCGCGAATTCCGCCCCCACCCTCCGCTCTTCGCCGCGGGGCAGGCGGGTCTATGCCGACCCGAGGACTGACGGAGGAGGAGCTGCCCTCTATTTACTTATTCGGTTGTTTGTTTAGATCACTGTGGGCTAACAAGTATGTATTTTCTTCTGTGGGTTTTAATCCAGTACCATAATTTATTTTGTTGTAGAGCCTAATTTTTATTCACTGCCTAATTTGCCAAGTGTTTTCTATACCATATATATATATTTTTTATTTTGAAAAAAATGTTAAAATCCAGGTAAATATAAAGAATAATAAATCAACGCCCATTTTCCCACCGTCAAGCTTTAACAATGTGGGGGAGGGGAGGCGGGTCAGCGGGAGGAGGTGATTCCCAAAGACCCTCCCCCGTTGTATTTAGCGATTGTAAAGGCAGAAGCAGTGTCTTTACGGTGGAGAGACTGGCGGGCACCACCTTAACCAAAGGATCGGGATTAAGTTCCCCATGATGAAAACATACAGTTATACACCCTGGTATGCACGAAGAAGAGCACATCACTTACATAGTATTCTTGCCAAAAGTGCATCACGGAAAAGCACCAGCCAAGCCCAAAGTGAGAGACATTCTCCAAAATAACCTATCAATACTCTGCAGAAGCATCAAAGTCATGAAAATGAGAAAAGACTGAGGAATTGTCACAGATTGGGGAAGACTGGAGACACGACAAGTAAATGGAATGTGGGATCCTGAAACAGAAAAGGAATTAGGGGAAAAACTGGTAAAATATAAGTAAAGTCTGTAGTTAAGTTAATAGTATCAAACCAGTGTTAGTTTTTTACTTTGATGAATAGATCATGGTTATGTAGACTGTTGACATTAGGGGAAGCGGGCCATGGGAATATGGGAACTCTGTACTATTTTTGCAACTTTCTTTAAGACTAAAATTGCTTTTAAAATTAAAATTTAGGGAGAAAAACTTTTGGCCCTGCATTTATTCACATGAGAATAAGTAAACTATATAGAAAGCAAAAAGTCATATTAAACAGTATTGTGATTCAGTTTTTGTAATAAAAGAGTATAGGTAAAGAATGGAGAGCCCAGAAATGTGTTCTATCGTAGATAGAGGCAAAACCACCACAGTGAAATTGGTTGATGGCTTTATTTGGGTCTTCTATAGGTCTACTTGTGTTAATTACAGGGTGAGGAGTGTTAAAATTGCCACCTATAATTATGGATTTGTCTATTTCTCCTTTGAGTTCTGCCAGTTTTGCTTCATTTATTTTGGAGTGCTGTTGTTAAAAAGTACCATATATACTTAGCATTGTTATATCTTTTTTTTATCGTTACATTTTACGTGTTTGCCTTTTAGATCCTGTAGGAAACACGAAGTGGAGTTTAAAACTAAAAATACAGTAATTGTAATAAGGCTCTTGTAAGACATAAATGAGGTAACATAATTAGAACATTTAGAATAGTACCAGGCATATATAGGTGTTCCATAGTATCCAACAATACTATTACTTTTATTAGAAAATCTTTAAACAAAATACAAATAGAAGAAAAACTTTGCAATGGTGGATCTAACACTAAAGAGCAAACTACTTAAGTTTAGTTGCATTTAAATTGCCCACTTGCACTGAAGAGGCAGGCTAGTGTAATGTTTAAGAGGCTTTGAAGCAGCTGGTCTGGCTCCATCCCTCGCCAGCTCTGTGACCTTGATCAAGTTATTCAATCTGGCTTTCGGGTCATCATCTAGAAAATGAATTAATGCATGTGAGGTATTTAGAATGGTACTTAACAAATGATAAGTGCACCATAAATACCAGTTATTACCATTGCTAAACTTAATATTTGACATCATTTGGAGATTTTAACTATTGCAACTGATTAGAAAATGTAATCATTTAAAAAAAACTGGAAAAGGGACACAATTATCTTGGATTGCAGATATTATTGATAGACTGACAGATTTCCCCCACAGAAGATCACCCTTTAATATTTTCTTTGTTCTAGGAATGCTCTTTGGTTTTTAATACGCTGACTTTATAGACATTTCTCTATCTTAATTTGATGGGTTTTGGCCATGTTTAACTAGAAAAATATTGTAGTCATGTTCCCAAAATGCTTTACAGTAAGAAAACCCTGAGTAGGAAAAGTCTTAAGTTATATTTCAAATATAATAGGTGGATCATCAGAAGCGTAAATGTTTTAAAAAATGCAGCAAGTGTCAAAAATAGGCATGTCTTGAATGTAGCTGTAACTAAGATTCACAGAGTGATACTCAGAATAAACCATTTTCTGCCATGGGACTCCTGTTCTGAATGTGTTTTTTCAGTCTTTTATGTTTATTTCTTGGTTTTGCTTAGTATTCTATAATGAGTGCCCAAAAAGTTGATAAAAGTGTTGAAGAAATTTGTGGAGAAAGAAGCAAAGCAAGTGAGAGCAGCAATTACAATGGAAGAGGTTATTGCATCCAAAGTAATTGTCAGTAATCATGTTAATAGTTGAGAGAATAGAAAATGATGCTTGAAATGTCTGACATCCTCATACAAATGTTTTCTCCTTATGTATGGACACATTACTATGGTTTAACTGCATTTTTTTGGGTGCTTTAGTTATGTTTCAGGGAACTTTCTGGGGAAATTGGTTGAAATAAATCCCTGGTTAGTATTTTCACATGGAATGTCTGACAGGCAGGAACAGATTATTCACATTAAGTGGAAAGTGCCCGAATTTGGTAAAATAACTGATGTGAGAAAAGTAAATTAAAACCCAGTAAGGAATGCCCAAGACCACAGCATAAAATCTGTAAGTACAAACTGCAGATTCAAGCTGAGAGACCCTATCCCCACTGGCAGTCCACTTTGATAAAGAGCAGTCCTCTCCGAGCAAGCAAATATAGCTCAGCCCAGCTCCAGCTGAGGTTTTAATTAACAAACGTGGACTGCGCCACACAAGCTAAGAATCCCCAACAAGCAGACAGAGGCTTTTGGTGACAACTGACCTTGGAGAACCAGAGGACCTCTCTGGAAGGGAGGGGGAGCCCAGAGGACCGGGTGCTGTCTCTGGCCAACAGGTGTAACTGAGGGTGGCTGTGGACTGGCCCTGAAGGGGGGCTTTTTGCCCCTTTTTTGGCTCAGGGGAGAAACCCTCAGCCATTTTCAGTTCCCAGCGCTCTGACCCAGACAAGGGTGGAGATAGCAGAGTAAGAGAGACTATGCAAATGCAAATGATATCTCCCCAGGGGGTCTATCTTCCCTAGGAGGAAAGAGGTGGGGCCCAGCTCTACTACCTGCCATTCAGAACCAGACTCCAGAGCCAAGGGGAAAACAGCCACAGGCCACGCCTCCTTAATACCAGTCTGGAGCTATAGGCTGACAGGCACCACCAGCTGGGCAGAAAAACACAGTGAGTTGAGGCCTCACAGAGTGTATCAGTCTTCTAAGACACATCCTAAGGGAGCCTGTACTATTGCCTCCTTCTAAGACCTGAACCCATTTTGGTCTGGGAAAACCTGATTGGGGTAACCAAGGAAACCAGATGCCTAGATAACAGAAAACTACAACCTACACTCAGAAAAACGAAGTTATGACCAGTCAAAGGATCAAACTTACACTTCAACTGAGATACAGGAATTCAAACAACTAATGCTAAATCAATTCAAAAAGTTTAGGGAAGATACGGAAAAAGAGATGAAGCATATAATGAAAACATGGGCATACATAAGGTAGAAATCAAAACTTCAAAAAAAACAACTGCCAGAATCTATGGAAATGAAAGGCACAACACGAGAGATGAAAGACACAATGGAGACATACAACAGATCTCAAGAGGCAGCAGAAAACATTCAGGAACTGGAGAACAAGACATCTGAAAGCCTGCACACAAAAGAACAGATAGAGAAAAGAATGGAAAAATATGAGCAGCATCTCCAGGAACTGAATTACAGCATGAAACACAGGAATTTACATGTCATGGGTGTCCCAGAAGAAGAAAAGGGAAAGGGGGGAGGAGCAATAACAGAGGAAATAACCAATGAAAATTTCCTGTCTCTTATGAAAGACATAAAATTATGGACCCAAGAAGTGCAGCATACCCCAAAGAAAATAGATCTGAATAGGCCTATGCCAAGACACTTAATAATGAGATTATCAAACGTCAAAGATAAAGAGAGAATCCTGAAAGCAGCAAGAGAAAAGTGATCCATCACATACAAAGGAAGCTGGATAAGACAATGTGTAGATTTCTCAATAGAAACCATGGAGGCAAGAAGGAAGTGTGGTGATATATTTAAGATACTGAAAGAGAAAAACCACCAACCAAAAATCTTATATCCAGCAAAACTTCCTTCAAATATGAGGGAGAGCTTAAAATATTCCCTGATAAACAGACAATGACAGAGTTTGTGAACAAGATATCTATTTTACAGGAAACACTAAAGGGAGCATTGCAGACCAAAAGGAAAAGACTCCTGTGAGAGGTTTGGAACAGAATTTTGGGAGATAGTAGCACAGCAATTAAGTACACCAAACATAGATGACTGTGAGTAGGGTTGAAAGAGGAAGGTTAGGAGTTATGTGGGACACCAGAAGGAAAGAGGAAAGATAAAGACTGGGACTATATAACTCAGTGAAACCTAGGGTGCTCAAAGATTGTGATAAAAGGTATCACAATATGTTTTTACATGAGGTAGAACAAACGAATGTGAACATTCAAGGTGTTAAAAATAGGGTGGGATTGGGGGAAAATACAGTAAATGCAAACTAGAGACTATAATTAACAGACTGTATTATGCTTCCTTTAATATAACAAAGGCAATATACCAAAGCTAATTGCATATGGGGGGGGGAGGGATAGGGGAAGAGTATGGGACTCCTGGCACTGGTGATGTTCTCTGACTCTTTATTCTACTTTAGATTAATGCTGTCTTCCTTTTGTTGCTTTCTAGCTGTCATTTTCTCTCTCTTTTCTTTTTCTTTTGTCCCTCTACCTTCTTTCACTCTTCCTCCTTCTTTGTGGAAGAAATGGAGATGTCCTTATAAAGATAGTGGCAATGATGTGAATACATAAATATGTGACTATACAGGGATACTCGCTAATACTCTCTGAACCTATCTGCAAGTTGAAATGCTCCATAATTTTAAAATGGAAATTGGAAAAAATATATATAACTCACAATAGTGGTAAAATTGCCATTCACAATAGTGATAGTGGGGATAACTTGGGAATGAATTAGCAAGAGTAGTAAAGGAACTTTACAAATAAAACATAAAGGCTTATTAACAGACCTAAAGTAAGTTGGAAACATAGATGTGATGGTTAGGTTCATGTGTCAACTTGGCCAGGTGATGGTACCCAGCTGTCTGGTCAAGCACTGGCCTAACCATTGCTGTGAGGACGTTTGTTGCTGCTTAATAAACCAACAGGCTGGTTTATTAAATCATCAGTCAATTGGCTGCAGCTGTGACTGATGACCCAAGGAAGGGCGTGAAAGGTATACCTCAAGGTTGTGCATTACAATAATTTTCCAAGTATGGCTCCGATATGAGATGTTGTGATACACCCATTACAGGAATTAGATGCATCCGTTTTAAAGATGAGTTGTCTCCTGACCTGAAAATACATCCACGATATGCTGGGGCCTGAGAAAAGTAATTTGCAGAGAAATAGAAACAATAAAGCCCAATTAAAAAAAAAAAGTAACTGAAAGAATGAAAACCTGTGAATGAGGACACGTGGGAGCACAACAGGACACTCGCCAGATTCCGCGGACACCTGCGCCAACGCCCAGCGCAGAGCAGAGGCCGCCACCGCGGTCTCAGACCCGCGGCCCCGAGCACTCCTTGCCAGCTCGCCTCTCCGCCCCGTCCCCAGCCGCAGCGTCTGCGCGCCCACCCCTCGCCGCGGCCTTTGCGCTTGTGCCATCCGTCCGCCCCACCCTTTGCGTGAGCGCACCTCCTTCGCCTACATTTCCCAGAAGGATCCGCGGCGGGGAGGTGTGCGAGCCGCCCGGGAAGGATTCGTTAGACGAGACGCTATCGCCTTCTCCCGGCAGCGGGGAGACGAGGCACTGGGTCATGGGTATAAAGGTCTTCCCGGGGTTCAGGCGCGTCACCCGCCCGCCGGGCTTTGAAATGATCCCGCAGGCGAAAGGAAAAAGCATCCGCGGTTTTCAAGCTCGGGCAAAAGCCTGTGGACAAGAAACCCACCGCGCGATTCTCGCATTTTCGATGCACCTCAGAACACCGAAGCTGGCCGGCAGGGGACGCTGCGTGACTATTTATCTTGTGACTGAACCTGTGTTTCCTCATACAAAGATCAATAATTTCCAGAGGGTTTGTCTAGAAACTACTGAGCGGTAATCCCTCAGCCGAAGGCATTCATTGGACTTATTTTTCCTCAACACTTAATAAAATTTTCAAACACGCAGAAAAGTTTATGTATATACCGAACCGCCTAGATTCGGCAATTAACATTTGACAATATGCTATGTATCCATTGTGGGATTTAATTTGATGGTAATCAAACGGGATTAAGAATGTCACTCTAGATTTAAATAGGCATGGCTTTCACCTCAGATTTGCTCGGATGCTTTCTAGGCGCGCGCGCACACACACACACGGACACACAGGAAACCCTCAATGCAAATTCGCTGTTGCTACTAAATACTGAGACACTTTTAGGAAGAATTGATAGAAGTGGAATTCCTAGATGCTAGATCGAATGGCATGAACATTTTAAATAGTTTTACTTATGTATTTAAAAAACCGGGTTCATAGGGCCCCGGCATCCATGCTCAGCAGCAGGGACCTTCACCCCGACAACCCTTCCATATCAGTTCCATTTCCTGTTGCTGAGAGCAAATTACCACAGACTCGGCTTAAAACCACACTCGTTCACCCTCTCATGGCTCCTGTGGATGGGAGTCTGGGCACAGCCAAGCGGGGTCTTCTGTCCTAGGTGTCGGAAGGTGCGATCAAGGTGTTGGATGGATGGCTGCATTCTCATCGGAGAGCAGGCTTGGGGAAGAATCCACTTCTGAGCCCTTTCAAATTGTTGGGTGAATTCATTTTCTCACAGCTGTAGCCCTCCCAACAGCTTTCTTGAGGCCAGCACGAACGTCTCTGGCTTCGCCCTCCTTTCAGGGCTGCCAAACAACCAGGGCAGGACCATCCGGGGCGGGTTCTCCCCTTGGATTATCTTCAAGTCAACTGATTTGGGACTTTAGTCCAAAACCTAACCACAGGTGTGAGGCCACGGGACCAAATCTTAGGATACTGCCTGCACAATATCCAGTCCAGAAATGGAAATGCACTGTTGAATTAACTGGCATGTCCTTAAAAACCAACAAGTTATCGCATTTCCTATACATCTGTCCATTAGCTACCCATTCTCCTCCAGGACAGAGAACACAGTACCCAGAGCTCATACTATGTTTCAATATCTTTTAAAGTGAGAAGAGAAAAATGAATACAAACCAACATGGGTTATATTCATCTTTATACCAATGCAGTTACAAAGAATAATTTTTCATCATTCGTTCAGTGGAGGAAGGGCCCCTTGAAGGCCAAAGTGCCTTGGGCTGGGGAAGTCCATGCTATTCGGGTCATAAGTGGACAACTCTGCCAGGAGCACCCGCCTGTCCATACCTTCAGGTTAGTGCCTCATTTTCCAGATTTTCTATTGTGATGACCTGAAATTTATAACCCCAGCACAGACTTTCCCCTAAATTCCAGTCTGAACAGCCATCTGGCTCCTCAATACTCCGCTTGAAGGTCTGGTACTGATCCAAAGTTGTGGATTCTCTGCCCAATGTGCTCAAATGACCAATTCCTGAGACACCGGGTTTCAAAGAGAGAAAGAGCTTATTTCAGGATGCAAAGCAGGAGAGCAGACGGCCTGTGGGCCCAAAACCTGTCTCCATGAACTGAGGCAATTTTGATAGTTTGATAGTTATCAAAAGATGGGCAGGTTTTAGGATAATGAGCACAATGGCCCCAGATGATTCAATTGGAGGTGATCTAGTTATTGAGCAGGCACAGATTGATTACATGCTTAATCACAGAATGTATGTAAGAAAATGGTAGCCTTAACATGACGATGGGCATGATTTCTAGAATTATAATGAGGTATAGGTGACTTGTAGGTTAAAGTCTAAGCTCCCGTGCATGTCAGGATGGCCCATTTTGGTTAAATCCAGCTTTCTTTATCAGGATAGCTTTGGAATTGGGGTGGGTTAGTTCTGGGCTGACTTAAGGTCCTTCATTAATAAACATTGGGGCTGTCATAAGACTTTAAAGTTGAAAAACCAGATAAAAGAGGTACAAGTGAGGGTCAATTACAAGTTTTTTACAAGCGCAAGGGCACAAAATAAAGGCTATACACTCATCATCAGAAATCAAGGCAGCTAGATTACACTTCAGAGATTTCGGTTATTTCCTGTCTACTCTAATATACCAGAAAGTAAAAAGGAATATTTATATAATGATTCAGTAATTATCATCGTCCCCGAAATCCTAACTTCCCAGTTACAGGTCTAATGAGCATTTTAAATGTACCATGCCCCAAACCAAACTCCATGCTTCCCGATCTCTGCTCATCTCATGGCCTTGCGCGTCTCGGTCACCTGCCCTCCATCCCTTGCATGGGCTGAAACCTCATCGGTGTCCTGGACTCCTCTGTTCATGTCCTGCTTGTCACTGGGCAGCAAGTCCTGCCAGCGTCACACTCAACTCACCGAGAACACGATCTGTTCTCAGTGGCTGATGGCATCTCCTACAGTGATGTCTCCCCCAGCCTCCCTGCCTCCACCCCACTCCCTGGTCCATTTCACCGCAGCAGCTAGGGGCATCCCACGGCATTTCCCTCTGCTGTTCAACTCTCAAGGGCTCCCTGCTCCCTGGGGGTAAAGACACAAGTCCACACCACAGACTGCAGGACCCAGTGGGTCCCTGTTCCCTGAACTCATCGTCCATTCCTCTCCTCCTGCCTCTGTACCTGCTGCACACTCTGCCAGCTTCCCTCTTCCTCAGATCCCAGCCTGGCTCATCCCCTCACCTCCTTTGGTCTTTACTCAAAGGTCAGCTTCACGGCGAGGCCTCCTGTGACCTCCCTCTCTAACACTGCAATGTCTCCTTACCCCTGGCCCTATGACACCCTACATCCTTCCCTGATTGGTGTCCCTTCATAGTAACTTCTTGTTGCCACCTACATACTTCTCTTTTACTGTTTGGCTGTTTTCCCATTAGAACTAAGCTCTGTGAGGGCAGGGGTTTGTGTGTGTCTCGTTCACTGCAGACACAGCAACCACAACAGTGCCTGGTACACATTAAGGACTTAAAGAATAGTTATTCTTTGAAAACCAAACAATTGAATTATTGGACCCCATTTTCACTGCCCTCCTGTTCTAATTTGCTAATGGTGCTGGAATGCAAAACACCAGAGATGGATTGGCTTGTATAAAGAGAGTTTATCTGATTACACAGTTACAGTCTTAAGGCCATAAAGTGTCCAAGGTAACACATCAGCAATCGAGTACCTTCACTGGAGAATGGCCAGTGGTGTCCAGAAAACCTCTGTTAGCTGGGAAGGCACGTGGCTGGTGTCTGCTCTGGAGTTCTGGTTTCAAAAAGGCTTCTCCCAAGGATGTTCCTCTTTAGGCTTCAGCTTCTCTCCAAAATGTCACTCTTAGTTGCTCTTGGGGCGTTTGTCCTCTCTTAGCTTTTCTGGAGTCAGAGTCTGCTTTCAATGGCTGTCTTCAAACTGTCTCTCATCTGCAGCTCCTCTCTCAGCTCCTGTGCATTCCTCAAAGTGTCCGTCTTGGCTGTAGCAAGCTCGCTCCTTCTGTCTGAGCTTACGTAGTGCTGCAGTAAACTAATCAAGGCCCACACT
>PVKY010004157.1:0-19851 GCA_004027775.1 Bradypus variegatus
TGCCTCAACTCCTGTATCTCATTTGAGCTATTAGTTTGTTCCTTTGGCTGGTCCATATTTTCGTGTTTCCTGGTATGGCTTGTTATCTTAAGTTGTCTAGGCATCTGATTTTCTTGATTAGTTTATTTTGGAGCTTGTTTTCTATCTTTTACCTAGGGGTTTTCTTTTTGGTTAGCTTTGTTCTCTGGCCTCTGTTATTGAATTCAACTTATTCTAGACCTCTAACTTAGGTTCTATTTAGTTGATCAAAATTTTTCCCCTCTTGTTTTTTCTGTTTCTTGCTCTGCTCTATGTAGCCTTTTTGTGAATGGGTCTCCTCAGATATGGTCGACCCTAGTCAAATTTTCCCAGTCTGGTGAGGCCCGGGTCTCATTGGGAGTGTATGGAGTTTTCAATGTTCGCTGCGATCTCAGCTTTTCCTCCAATTCCAAACTTGCATCCGATGTGTGACTGGTTACTAGACACCCCGAAAACTCTGTTTCATATAGTTCTTAGGTAGTTGGCAGCTGCTCTGGGCTCCGTCCCCAGCGGCCGCCGCGTCTCCTCCGTGGGGCTCCAGCGGCGCAGGCGTTGCGGGCCTGGCGGTGGCGGTGAACACCCACTCACCTCCGGTGCCACGGGCTCAGGTCCCGGTGCAGGCGGCGGTGGCGGCTCCTCTGCGGGGCTCCAGCGGCGCAGGCGGTGCGGGCCTGGTGGTGGTGGCGACCACCCGAAAGCCTCGGGGGCGCTGGGGTGGTGAGCACCCACTCACCTCCGGTGCCACGGGCTCAGGTCCCGGTGCAGGCGGCAGCGGCGGCTCCTCCGCTGGGCTCCAGCGGCGCTGGCGGTGCGGGCCTGGTGGCGGCGGCGGCGACCACCCAAAAGCCTTGGGGGCGCTGTAGCCCAATCCTTTTTATGCTGCCTTCTTCCTGAAGACAGGCTCCTGGTAATCTGGGACTCCTCTAAAGCAGGGTAAGACACATGGCAGTGTCTACTGGTCTCTCTCTTCTCTTCTGGGTGTTGTTGCTTCCAGCTTCTGGCTTCAGTGGCTTCCTCTCTCTTTCTGTGGCTTTCTCTCTCAGCTTCTGTGTCCCACACAAATTTTTGATTGGACTTGTCAGTTGCTACTAAAACCCTGTTGGAATTTTGATTGAGATTGCATTGGATCTATAAATCAATCAGGGAGCATTGACATCTTAACAGTACTGAGTCTCCCTGTCCATGGACATGGTATAGCTGTTTATTCTCCAGCACTGCTTTATAGCATTCAGTGAGGAAGTCTTGCACATTTTTTATTAAACTTATTCCTAAGCATTTTATATTTTTGATAAAATTAAGTGGGATTTAAAATTTTCATTTTGCTCTTGTGTGTAAAATATTTTTAATGACCTTGTATCCTGCAACATTGTTAAATTCATATATTCATTCTTGTAGTTGTTTTTGCAAATTCCATAGAGTTTCCTACATACACAGTGATGTTGTCTGAATAAAGACAGTTTTACATTTTTTTCTGAGTGATTGATATAATCATTTGGTTTTTCTCTTTATTTTGTCATGTGTTGAATTACATTCACTGCCTTTTGGATGTTTCACAAATCTTGCTTTCCTGGTCTAGGACCCACTTGGTCATGATGTACTAACCTTTTTAGATATTGCTGTTAGATTTGCTACTCTTTCATTAAGGACGTGACCATCTGTGTTCATGAGGGAAATGGGTCTGTAATTTTCCTTTCTTTTAATGTTTGGTTTGAGTATTGGGATTATACTGACTTTGAGAAATGATTTTGGAAGTGTTCCTTTCTCCTCTGTTTTCTCAAAGATTTTGTGTAAGTTCTGGAATTTCTACTTGATATAGTTTCTATATCTCTGCTGAGATCCTCCACCTGCTCACTCACTGTGCCTTCTTTTCCTTGAAGTCCCTAAATCCATTTATAATTCCTGCTTTAAAATTCTTGTCTGTCAATTCCACCATCTGGGTCATCTCAAGGTCTATTTCTATCGACTGCTTTTTTCTTGGTTTTGGAACACTTCATCTGCTTCTCTGCAAGCCTAGTACTTTTTTCTCTGTATGTTGTAAATTGTGGATGACACAGAGTGTGGAGCCTATTTTCTGCTGTCTTTCTTTCACAGGTATTGAATTTTGTTCTGAAAGGCGGTTGTGGGCAGGTGTTCTCTGTTCTCTCAGGCTAGGCTGGTATTCTTCGCCCTGGGTGTAGCCTTGACCCCGGGATGTAGTCCTGGCTCCTAAGCATGACTTGTCTGCATTCTCCTCTAGGCCTTTCCATTCTGGCTGGGTGTATCTGCTCAGCTCTGCTGCCTGTCACGCTACCCTCTGTGAGGCCTTGTGGAGTCTTGCCCTACATAGACAGGACCTGTGGGGACCCCGCACAGATTTTGGAGCTCCTACATCACACAGTTCCCTCTTCTCTAGTACCCAGTTCTGCAAATTCCAGCCGCCCCCAGACCCCCCTCTCTGCCTCCTCAGCTCAGCAAGTCTGCTGTGCTCTGCGTTGGCTGCACCTCCCTGCTTGTCTTTTTATTACTGACTTTTAGAAGTAGTACCTATATCCTAGATTCATGTCTTTATCTGACACATACGTCAGGGAGTGCTCCCAGTCAGGAAGCCTTGTGCACTCTTCTTTTAGAGACCACTGTCCTCTTCCTGTTGTCCTTGTCTTCCTCATGTTCTGTCCAGTTGCTCCTGGCAGAGGACACGTCGGAATCAGTGACTCCTCTATGGCCATAGGCAGGGGATCCCAGTGTATTGATTTATAGCAAAAAAGAATATTTTTGGTTCAAGTATGTCCCAAACAGTGTGGCAGGGTATAAAGAGCATGTGCTTTGGCATCGAATAGAGCAGATTTGGGATCCAGACTTTCCTACTTGCTCACTGTGTGGTCTTGTGTAAGAACTTCACCTCTTTGAACCTAAATCGAGGATGTTAGTGGCTTGTTTCTTGCAGGAGTGTTGGGAGGATTAGAGAGAGCCGGGCGCCTGTCTCAGGCACAGAGACCCGGCAGTCAGTTCAGGCTTTGTTATCCTGGGTGATGGCTTTATTTCAAGAATAGTATTCAAAGTGTGTAGAAGACTGGCTGGATTGCATATAATATTAAAGAAATGTAATGAAAATGTATCATTTGTGTGGCATTTTATAGACACTGGCATGGCAGTAATCACTGAGGATAGGCCAGGCCTCTGTTCTCAGGGAGGTTTGCAGTGGGCAACAACAGCAGGTGAGAAGAGAGGTAAACAAACAAATATGAAAATTTCAGTTATTAATAAATGCTGTGAGGACAATAGAACAGCATGATAGAGAGTAACCAGCAGTAGGTAGGAGAGTGTCTTTAAATAAGCTAGACAGGGAAGGCCCCTTGAGGAGGTGATATTTAGATGGGGGCCTGGTGGCCAGAAGGGGGCTTGAACCCTTGGCTGTCCCCCCACACTTGGAAGCCAAGGAAGAGGAGAATCCAACCAAGGAGTCAGAGGAGGCCCAGCCAGGTGAGGGAGGAGGCCATCAAGAGGTCGGTGTCACTGCAGCCAAGAGGACACCTGGCTTCAGAAGGGAACTACCCAGCCTGCCAAGTGGATGAACAGGAGGGGCTCGAGAAGTGGCCGTTGGATTTGCAATGTGGAGGTCACTGGTGAAATTGATAAGAGCCTCTTAGCAGAGTGGGGGATTGCCCACTGGTGGTCGCAGAGAGAAGAGGACCTGAGCAGAGCTGATGAACTGCAGGGGGATGCAGTGTTGGAGGAGGGACGTTTGTAGTGATGATTTTCAAGATGGGAGATACTAGAGCGTGTGTCAGTGCTGACGTAGAGGAGATACTGCAGATGCGGGTGTGTGTGTGTGTGTGTGTGCAGTGACTGCAGGTGACAACCTGTCCTAAATGTTACTTCTCTTGTCTGAACCCCCCCCCAATGTTTTTGTTATGGAAAATCTCAGATATCCAGGAAGTTGAAAGCAATTTTAAATGAGCATCCATACACCTTCCACTTGGATTCAACACTTGTTAACCTTTCAGGTGATGCCTGATGTGAAAGTTGCAGGCATGACACTCGCCCCCTAATGCTTCCGCCTGAACCCCCACAGAATGAGGGCATTCTCCTACATAACCATGACATCATACCCTTGTCGCATCCATGGAAACTACCCTCAAGTCCAAATCCACATTTTCCCAATTGCCCAGAGACTGTCTTTTAGGGCATTTAAAAATTTTTTTCAAGTTAAGATCCTATCAAGATCCACGCATTGCATTTGGTTATGGTAGCTCTTCAGTCTCTTTTAATCTGGAGCAACTTTGCCGACCTTTTCTCCCCCATGATACTGACTTTTTTAAGAGACCAGGTCAGTTGTCTTGCAGAATGCCCTACATTCCTGATTTGTCTGATCGTTTCTTCATGATGTCTTTCAGCTTGTTCCTCTGGTCTTTCTCTGTCCTGTAAGGTGGAAATTAGGTCTGGAGCAGAGGTTCCCAAACGTTCTCTGTTCACGGTGCCCTTGGTCATGTTTTCCTGGTGTCCATAGGCCCAAAGAAATCCCTGCCAGGTCCCTTTATTAAGTAGGTCTGTATTGTCAAGGTTTCATGTCCTAGCAAATTAGTAGCCAATTGGAAAAGGAATATGCTTCAACTGAAAGAAAAATGTTTTATCTCATTCTTAGTAACATTACTTACTAATGGGATATGTTTACCTTGAAAAGTGCACAATCTGTCAGACCTCAGAATCAGATTGGATACCACCACCTCTCATTTCCTGTCCCAACAATGGCTTTTTGGGGGTACTCGCTTTTTATGATAGAACTTCCAAAAGCGTCACACAGATATGAAGTCATGCAAAGACATGGAGTAAGGCCTAAGGCTGAAACTGAGCTACCTGGCGCTGGTAGGGCACTTGGTGTCCTAGAGATGTCAAGTACCACTGCATTTCCTTTGGAATTTTAAATGTCCTGTAACCAGTGTGTCCTGCAGCCTGCTGGCACTGGCGTCCAAGAATGAGAAAGATGCGTGTCTTTTCCAGCCTTCAGTGACCCCACCTGGGTGGCTTGAATTGGCCATGCTGGGAAATTGGCAAACACTACAAAGTGGAGCTTCTCACCAGAGAGCTGGTTGTTCCCTGTTTGTCATCACAGCACTGCCACAGCCCCCCATGAGTTAAAGAACAGCCCCCCGCCCTGCCCTTGGAAGCATTAGAGTCAGGCTTCATTAGAGTCAGCTTCGAAATTCATGGCAAGAAAACTGCGTAAGTGACGCTGTGTTCTTATACCATCAGGTTGTCCCAGGGACTAGGGCACTGTTTCATCACTTTGTTAAGGTGGGGACCTCTGGATCTCCCCATGATTCAGGTGTGATTTTCCCCCTGCAGTGGTGCTTGTCATCGGTGGGGGGGCCTCGACCAACTGTGAGTATCCTGATGATCCTTGCACTGCGTGTTCCAAGACACACAGCGCGTTACCATTAATTATAGTCGTTCCTCTGGAAGCTGAAGCGACCCTTTCAGGCTGGCCTGTGTCCTTCTGATTTGACCCCTTGACTCTTTGAGCATCTCCTTGTCTTTTGGCACAAAAGCAGCCCTGGGCTTGCCTTGCACTTCTCCAGCCCACACCTGGAGCAGCCACCTCTCCAGGGAGACGGGGTCCTTTCAATGGGAATGATATTTAGAAACCCAGAGCTGCGAGGTGCATGGGCCCCTCTCAGTCTCACTTGCAGCCCGGATGGAGGCAGCTGGGAGCAGATGACCTGTGGCCGTCCTGTTGGTGAAGGACCGGGTGCTAGTGTCCTGTGTGGCTGTTGTCGCCTGTCGCTGTGCAAAGCAACATCAAGTGATTATCTCTCAGGAGTCAAGAATTTTTGAAGGCCTCAGCAGGGAGGGGCTGGCTTGGGGTCTCTAATGTGGTTGCAGTGAGACAGGGGCTGAAGCTGGAACACGGGGCCTAAGGCAGCCGTGGGGTGGCCAGGCATCTTCCCCCCTTCCTGTTGTCTCGGGACCACTCCCTGTGGCCGCTCTGCATGAGTGGGTGGGGATTTCCCGGCATGGCAGCCTCAAGGTGGTCAGTCTGCTTGTACATTGGCTGGGAGCTTCGCGATCGAGTGTCCAGCCAGTGAAGCAGAAGCTACATCCCCTTTTATGATCTAGCCTCGGAAGTCCCTTAGCATCAAGTCTGCCAGGCCCAGTTGGTGGAAAAGTCCCTGGAACCCTTCCAGTTTCAAGGGGAGGGGATATGGGAACACGTGAGTCACTTTGTAAGAGCTTGTGAGAGGAAGATAATTGTCACAGCCACCTTTGGAAATTAGTTTGCCACGCTGACTAGGGACAAATACATATGTTCTGGAAGCAGGGCAAGCAGGCAGTAGGGATGTTATCTTATTGTGCAAATTGACCATCCAACTCTAGGTACCTTTTTAGCAGTCACTGTCTCTAAGAGTTAGGGTTGGGGTTGGCTTAGAGGCAGAGTGATGTCAGGATTGGGGCTAAAATCTGGGCTCCAGCTGAGCGGGCACTAGGCTGGTGCCACCTTCCCGGAACTCAGCACTGCAGGGACAGTCTGGGCACCAGGGCAGGTCAAGGCATGTGGCAGCTCTCGGAGTAAGTGTCCTGAACGAAGTCCACACGCAGGCCACCAGGCCTTGAGACTCGTACCCCGTGAATCCCCACTGAAAGGTTTTCTGACCAAAACAAACTATATTAAATGAAAAGGTCATTCATTTCCCCTATTTTATTTATCGGAGGTATACTTAGCTGCCGACCAGAACTTCTGATCAGGGTGGGTAGAAGGACAGCCCAAAGCAGAGGAACGTGATGTTAGGGTTGACTTGTGAAGCCTATCCCAAAGGAAATGTGTAACTCCCGTTTGTTTGATTTTGAAACAGTGAAAATGTCTTGTGAACCTCTGTTACTATGAGGGTCCCCAGGTTCAGTGCCAAACTCCCCCCACCCTTATCACACGCTAGCTGCCCCACAACCTGAGTGCGAATGGGGCCAGGGTGGAGGCTGCTCAGAACTGATGCTTGGTTGGAGACTAGGGTTCAGCTTTAGGGCACGGTTTAGAAGACCAAGGGTAGCGCTGAGGTTTGTGTTTGTGTTTGAACTGAAACTTAGTTTGAACTGAAACTCCATCCTCATCTTTTTCAGCTCTTGCTCTGCTTCATCCACACTAGGTTTATTTCTCTCTCTCACATATTCCAAGCTTGGTGCCCTGTGAGGGCCTTGGCACTCACTGTTCCTTCTTCCTGGAGTGCTCCTCCCAGAGGCTATCTCCTCATCTTTAGGTCTCGGTGCAAAAGCCACCTCCTCCAGGGAGCCCACCCTGATCACCTCAAGTCCCCTGCTCCTTTTCTTTGCTTTCTTTTTCTTTCCCCTCTTATTTTCTTCACGGCATATACCAATTCTCTGAAATAGGTCCTCAATTTACCCTCTCTGCTGAAAGGAGAGCTCCATGGAGGCCGGGAGAGAGCAGGCTTTGGTTGGTGGTTGCTGTACAATCTTTTCTTCTCCAGTCACGCCATGTAGACAAGGCTGCGTGGACCATGAGGCCTCCCCACTGGCTGGTAGATGTCCCTTGCCTCCTGCCCTCCCACCACTGGTTTGGCCTCCCCCTGAAGCCCTAGTGACGAGACAGGTACCCCTGCACAGCACAGCCTCCAAAGCCCGCCCCAGCTTGGTGCCCACCAGTCCCCATTGTCACTTCCAGGGATGCTGTGGGGAACAGAGGAGATGCTTGTCCAGCAGCTGGCTGTAGCAAGCACACGGCAGCCGCTGGCTGCTGCTGTGACCGCTGCCACCGAGCCCGTGCCTCCCTCATAGATGCTCTGGGCGTACACTTGTCCAGCCTTGCAACCCAGAGGTTGGCAGCCCCATCTTCTGGGTGCAGCACCCAAGGGTGCACACCACCACCTGTCGCTGCCTGCTCTCCCCTCCTCTCCTTTCCTCGTTTCTTCTGTCTGTGGCTCTCGCATCTCACCTTTCCCAACCTCCAGTCCACATCTGCTTCTCACGCACCCATGTGTGACCTCACTTCTCCTCTGAGCCTGGCTCGGTGAGGCGTCTGCCTGGCCCCGTTTCTCTCCCAGCCGCCCCAACCTTTGTCCCCAGATGGGCCCCTGGTTTGCACCATTTCTGCTGTTTGGGGTGGGGAGGGTCACCCTTCCTTCTGCCTGGGGCTTTCAGGAGTAGGGGAAGAGGAAGAGCCAGGCCCTCTGGGATTCTGGGGCCAGGAGGGGCCCTTTCTCTTTTCTGTCCTCCATCCCTAAGTTGGTAGCTGGACCCTGTACCCTGGGGCGGAGATGGAAGGCCTGAGGGTCTGCTCTGACCCCAGCACCTGGGAGGAGAGGCCGCGCCTGGACAGGGGGCGCTCCCTGCCTCCTGGCAGCTCCCTTCTGGGTTTCTTTCCCCCTGAAATCCCAATGCCCCCAACCCTGGTGCCCGAGCCTTTGGGGGATAGTGGACCTGGGGAGCAGATAGGGCAAGGGGCAAGGTGACCTCTGGGAGGCCCCCCTTCCATCCCCACCTCCTGGTACCCAAGGTGCAGCACCACCTTCACAGCTCCAAGTGTCTCCCCAGCACCTGCTGCCAACACCTGGGGGAGGTGAGAGAAAGGGAGAGAGGGAGGCTGGGGAGCCTGTCTCCATTGCTCTGGGGGCCCCCAGATCCCCGGATGCGAATCTGCCAGCTCCCCCTCCCCCGCCCCAGCCGCAGTGGCTCCTATGGAATGAGGGTCTGTGCGGATGGAGAGGGCACAGCCAGGGCGCCTGGAGAAAGGCCCCTTCTTGCCCCTTCTCTCCCACAGGCTCTGGCCACCCCTCCCCACCCCCTTCCCTGCCCGGGTTTGGCCTGCCTCTCTCACAGCACCTATCCTGCCTCCCCCATTCTCCCACACACACCCCGCTCCCTCCTGCTCCCCATATTCCCCCCAACAGGTTGCTGCCTTCTTTTCTGTTGCCCCTTCCAATCCTCTCCCCTTCTCTCCCCTCCCTCCTCTCCCCCTACTTCCCTGCCCATCACCTTTAATTATTTTTCTCTCCTTTCCTCCCCTCTGCCCCCTTCCTCTGCCTAACTCCTTCTCTCCCCAGCCTTGGAATTTCTCCCTCCATCCCACCCTCCCCTTTCTTTTCCTCCCTCCCCTCCCTCCATTGCCCTGTCATTCATTTCACCAATATATATTGAAGGGGCACGAGGAGTTTCTCCTCCTATTTGCTTCCTTCTCTCCCCCTTACACAGCCTCCTCCCTTTCTTCCCTGTTTCAGTCCTTTCTCACATCTCTCACACTTTCCCTCCTTTGCCCTTCTTCCCTCCCTCCCTTTCTTTCCCCCTTCTCTTTTCCCTGCATCCCTCTTTCCTCCATCTTCCTTATGCTTCTCCCTTCTTTCCTTTCTTCTGTTCTTCCCTCTTTTTCTTCCCTCTCCCTTCTCCTCCCTCTTTTTCCTCCCCCTTTTACCCACCTGCCCCATTCTCCCTCTCTTCTTTCTTCCCCCTCTCCCTCCCCCTCTTCCCTCCCCTTTTCCCTCCCTACCCATCCTCTCCCTTTTTTTTCCCTTCCCCTCCTTGTTTTCCCTTCCCCATTCTCCCCCCACTTTCCTCCCTGTCTCCCTCCTCTCCCCCCTCCTCTTCTTCACAGGCAGCATCTCCCCCCACTCCCGGCGCCCTCCCTCCCCGCCTCCCTCCCCTCCCTCCCGCTCCCCCACCATCATCAGTATTCCGCTCGCGTCTCCGCCGCTCTCGGCTGCTCTCGGTCGCTGCCGCACCGTCCGAGGCGGGGGCCGGGGCCGGGGCCGGGGCCTGGGGGGGTGGGGTGGGGGGAGAGCGGCGCCGGCGGGCCCGAGGAGGGAGGAAGGAAGGAAGGAAAGCTGGAAGGAAGGAAGCAAGGGAAGAAAGAACGAAAGAAAGGAAGGCAAGAAGGAAGGCGGGCGGCGGGCCGGCTGGCGAGGGCGCCAGGCCGGGCAAGCGAGGAGGCAGAGCGCCCCCACCCCCCCGAGCCCTGCCGCTGCGGAAGCCCCCTCCCCATCCAGGAGCCGGGGAAGGGGGAGAGAGCGAGAGACCCCGAGACCCCGGGCCCGGCCGCAGCCCCGCCCCCCGTGCCTCCCCGCCGCGGGCCTCGCGCCCCAAATCCCCGAGCCTCATTGGGGGGGTCTTCCCCCCGCGGGCCGGGCATGCTGACCCCCGGAAGGAGCCCCTTTCTTCCATGTGAGTAGCCGCCGAGAAGCGCTGATCCGGGCCGGGGGCCGAGGGCCGAACCCGGGAGCCGGGTGGGGGGCATTCTCTAATTGGGGGACAGTGGTCTTTAGGCCTGCTCCACGCTGGGGGGGGGCGGCAGAGGACAGTGGGCGGGGCCTGGTGGAGAGCAGGAGCGGGTGGGGGAGGCGGGCGGGTGTGGGTTCTCGGGCCCGGCGGGTTCTGTGTTGGGGGGTCGCCGCCTGCGCGGGGCTGTTGGGGGGGGCGGGGAGGGTGCTGCGCGTATCCACGGTCGCTGCGCATCCCGCCGTGGGGTTCCGGACGGAGGCTTAGGGTGGGGGGCCTCGCCCTACGTAGGTCTGGGCCCCCCTTTCTGGGGCAGGAGTCCTGGTTCTTCTTACCCCCCATTGCCCCTCCCACCCTCCACACTGCTGCTGCTTGGGCGGGGGGCACGGCAGTGATGGGGAGGGGGAGAGGCGGGCACGGGGTTTCCTTGGTGACCGCGCCAGGCAGGAGCGGTTGCCGTGGCAACCGGGGAGAACCTGGGAGTTTGGGAAGTGAGAATGGGAAAAGCAGAGAGGGTGGCTGGGGAGCGAGACAGCCCCCTACCCAGCCGCCAGCCCCTCTCCCTCTGGAGTCACCCAGCCCCTACTGGTGGGCAGCAGAACCCCAGCCTCTCCCTCTTCCCAAGACCCCCCTTTCCGTGACCCCATTCGGCCTCAGGGCCTTCTGTCCTTGGGCACGCACGTGTCTCTCTGGGACCCCAACCTCTCTCCCACCTTCCTTCACCTTCTCCTCTTGGGGGCCCCCCCTCCTCCCCATCCTCACACCTGCTCTCCAAAGACCTTCTAGCAGCACTTCAGCTTTCCCCCAGGATCCCCCCACCCCCATCCTGACCCGCTCCCTCCGGAAGTCCCCTACTTTGACCCTCTTCATGAGACCCTAAGTTTAGCTCCTCTCTCCTCCAACCTCTCCTAGCCCCATTCTTCTCAGGACCCCTTTTCTCCACCTCTTTCTCCCTGCACCCCAGCCTCTGTTCCTTTCTGCCTGGTACCCGTGCTTCTGCCTCATTCTCCTTGGCACCCCTGCTTCTGCCCCTTTCTCCCTGGCACCCCCTGCCACTGCTCCTTTCTCCCTGGCACCCCTGCTTCTGACCCCTTCTCCATGGCACTCCAGCCTCTGCCCCTTTCTCCCTTGCACCCCTGCTTCTGCCCCTTTCTCCCTGGCACCCCCAAGCCTCTGCCCCTTTCTTCCCAGATCTATCTCTTTCTGGGACCCCCTTTTCTGACCCTTTCTTCTCAGTGATCCCCGTCTCTGTCTTCTCACCCCACAGACCACCCCAATCCTGAGACCCTCCTCTCTGGTATCTCTCCTTCTCAGACCCTTGTCTCCTTTGAACTCGCCATCTAATTCCAGGGACCCCAGAGCCCAGGCTCATTCATGGGACCCCCTCCCACTTTTTCATGTCCCTTTCATGGGTTCCCCCTCCTCTCAGGCCAGGGGCCTGGCCGGTCTCTTTGCAAGGCTCCAGGTCCCCAGTGCCCATGGTGCCCCCCTCTCCCCCTCTCGCCATCTCTCCCACCCTCACCTCCGCTGCCCTGGAGCACTGGCGCCCTCCCTGCAGCCTCAGGCTGACCCTCAGGGGTGGGGAATTCCCCTGGGGAGAGCCCAGCTGCGAAGAGGGAGGGGAGACGGGAGCTCAGGGCTGCCCCTCTGCCCCCTCCCCAGCTGGGAGCTGCAGTGGAGTCTCCGCAGCGCCCCATTGCTATGCACCTCACATCCCAGTCCCGGCTGCGCAGCCGCCAGACAGGAACTCGGGCTCCAGCGGCAGCTGGGAGTAGCCAGAGCCAGTGTCCGTCCTGCCCGGGCAGCCGGCAGCAGCACCTCCCCACCCGGCCCCCCACTCCGGCCGCCTTCCTCTTCCTTTAGCATCTGGTCGCCTTGCTCCTTCTAACCTGCATTTCACAGCCTCCTCTTCCCCTTCCCACCTTCCTCCTTCACTTCCCTGGGTTGCTTCATCCCAGCCACCAAATACACACAGATAGGAGGGACACATTGAATCAGCAGAAAGGCGGGAGGGAGGCGCTGGGACCAGGAGGGAAGGGGGGAGCCAGAGAGGGGAGGGCCCTGCAGAGCCCAGCAGACACCCAGTGAGGGCGCATCCTTGCAGTCAGGCCGCCAGTTACTCACTGAATTTCTGAAAGAAAGGGGAGTCAGGAGACGGGGCACACCCTGCCACACAGGACGGCGAGGCAGAGACACAGGGAGCCGCAGACTCAGGGCCCGCGGGCCAGACCCCAGCTCCCCCAGAGGGCCTGGAGCAGGGCAGAAGCAGCTCCCCCCGTCCAGAGGTACCCCAAATCGGCCGCAGGTGAGGGGCCAGAGAGTGTGAGAAAGACAGGCATGCGTGGGCAGAAGTGCGTGCACACATACACACACACACACACACAGTCATTCACAGGCAGCCAGAGCCCCAGATGTGGAAGTGGAGAGACCCAGAGTCAGCCAGAGGCTGGAGAAGTGGGGGAGGCCAAGCTGTGGGCACTGAGACCACACGCAGAGGCCAGGAGAGGCGGCGGGACCCAGTGGGAGGTGAGCGGTGGCCTCAGGCCTCGGGGTGTGTATGCTGGTGGCGGGATACGTGAGGGCACAGGCAGGGGCTGCGACGCCTGCCAGCCCTGGCAGCTCCCCCTGGAGAGTGGGTCCCAGGGACAGCCATCCACAAGGGAGCCAAAATAAGACTCCAGGGATCAGAGGTTCACTGGCACGTCTCTCGACACTGGAGCTGCCCCTGAGCACACGCGTTTGCACACACATGTGCACCCGTGTCTCTGGGTTCAGGGGCCCTCCATTCCCACCTGAGGGTGGACTGGCTCTGCCTATCAGGGGTGCAGGAGAGTGAGAAGCAGGATGGGACGATCCCACTGCCTGAGGCCACGCGAGGGCAGGCAGGGGTCCAGCAGTGTCCACACGAGAGCCGCAGAGAGTGAGGATGCTGGGTGAGGGGTGGGGGGTGGCAGGCTGGTGGTATGGAGCTGGGGGTGATCCTGGCAGGCATGAGAACCATGTGCAGGACAGGGATGGGGTGGAGGGCAGGTGAGGCAGGGCTGGGGCCTCAGCATCAGGCCACGGGGCCCCTCTCTTGCCCTGTCATCTCCCTTCCCCCTCAGCCAGGGCCCTGAACTCCTTTTCAAACACTACGACAAAGGTCGGAAAGCAGTGCCAGCCACAGCTCCTCTGCAGAGCAAACCCCAGGCAGTAAACGCGAGGGAGATTTGCCCTCCCCATCCTAGGACCCCCCAAGGTGGGGCTGGAGACAGAAGGACAGGAGCTGTCATTTCTGGGGAGCTGGGCTCTGTCTTGGGCATGTCATGTGGGTTCTGTCCTGGGGGCAGCATGACCGTCAGCCCTGGCTTTACAGAGGGGGGCACACTGAGGCCCAGGGAGGCGGGCCCCCAGCCCAAGCATTGGCCGCCCTGTGGATTTCCTCTCCCTGCAGAGACTACTGCTATTCAGAGGGGAAACTGAGGCCCAGAGCGGGGGGGGGGTTGCAGGTCCATGGGACGTCCACATGGAAACAGATTGTTCATAATAATCATCAGCTGTTGAGAAGAGTGGGCTCAAAGGAGACACCAGCATTCCTGCGGCCCACGGTTCTCAGCCTCCACCCCCAAAGCATGCAGGGGAGGAGTCCTCTGCTGATCCTCCTGGGGGGTTGGGGGGAAACCCCCCAGGAGATTCTCTGGGCCCCCTACTCCCTGATAAGTGAGCATTTTGGCTCCAGCCAGCTCCTCACTTACGCACAGAAGGGACACTGAGTTACGAAGTGGGGAAAAGACTTGTTCTTCCAACCCAGCAGGAATCAAGGATAGTTCTAGGACAGCTGTCGATCAAGGGCCAGGCACCTGGACGTTGCCGCCTGGATACCTGTGGAGTCAGGGTCCTCAGCATCACTTCACAGACAGCAGGACAGAGCCTCAGTGAGAAGGGGGCCGCGTCGGCTTAGGGCCTACCTACCTGCCTGGGTAACCCCCTTGCTGTCCCTCCTCTTAGAACACTGGAGAAGGGGGTTAGTTTTCACAGTTTTAGGGTAACTGATATGGAACGCTGTCCCTGCCAGCCATGGACCCCACTGCACCCTGAGGGAGGCCGTCTATCATCCCCACTTCACAGATGAACAAGGTGAGCCCCAGGTGGGATGGGGGGCCCTTCCCAGGGTGACATTCGAGGTTCAGACCCTGATCTGGCTGATTCCCACATTGAACCACCCCCCTACCCAGAGCCTGGCAGTGGGAGCAGACAGAGAGGCCCCCAGGGATGGAGTGGGAGGTAGGCCGGCACAGGGAGACCCATCAGCCCTTAATAATGCAGAGTCCCAGGCCCACTGGACCTGCAGCATCAGACCTGCTTCTTAACAAGCGTCTGCATGGCAGTGGCTGAGAGGAATGGCTCCAGCCCAGTGGTTCTCAACTTTTTGTTATTTTTTGGTAGAAACCTCTTTTTAAAAAAAAGAAAGAAAGAGAGAGGCGTGCAGAACCCTGAGATAGAAAACAAAGCCAAGCAGGCCTTTTCCGGTTGAGGGCCGAGAGCAGACCCAGCGAGGCCTCCCCGCCCCGCTGACACACTGTGCTCAGCCTGCTGAAGCTTCAGCTGAAATCTCCTCACCCCGGCCAGGCCTCCTCTCTGCTGGATCCACTCGATTCGAGGTGTCAGCCCCCCCTCCTGAGTTACCCAGAGTACAGGTGACCTGGAGGTGCAGGACTCGATCTCAGGGTGACAGGGACAAGTTAATAGCCTCCCGGAGCCCTGACAGGCCCTCCTGTAGAACAGCGACCGCCGCTGCTGCCCCATGGGCTCCTGAGAGAGTGAAGGTGCCACCCCCACAGGCCCTCGGGCTCCCTGCGGCCAGTGGCTGTGACCCCCGGGGCCCCTGGAGGACCCTACGCTGCCCAGGGAGGTAGGTGGGCCCAAGGCGGGAGAGGCCATGCTGGGGTCTGAGGCAGGCGGGTTGAAGCAGCTGGGACACCCGTGCTCACACCTGGGCTGTCCGGCACCCTGGCCACATCTGCACTCAGCGAAGTCTAGTTAAATTAGAAGTTCAGTGCCGCAGTCGCACTTGCCACATGCTGAGTGACCTGTAGCCACGTGGGGCCGGGGGCTGATGAGCTGTGTGGTGCAGGGCTGGAACCTCCCCTCTCAGCCGTGAGTTCTCCTGGATGGGACAGACACGGGATGTGAAATGGTTCTCTGGCGGTGGGTGAACAGCTGCTGGTCCCGTGGGGTCGGGTGATGGAAATGGAGTGACAGCCAGGTACAGTTCCCAGCAGAATATTGGTGGCAACATAGCACTGGAGCCCAGGCTTTCTTCTTTTCCCACCTACTGGCCAGGCTCCGAGTCCTAGCTCACATTTATTAGCCACCTGCTGTGTGCCAGACCTGGTCTGGGGACCCTGCCTGGCCACAGGGAATGGGGCTCACCCCCAGGGCACTGCCAGGGGCTGGGGTGGGGACCCAGGCAGCCCGTGCTGTGAGGTGTGGTGGGGGTATGTGTGCAGGCTCTGTGTCCTTGCACCTCTCCTTCCCAGCCTCTTCCCCTTTCCTCACCTCCTGCAGCTCTCCACCAAGTTCTGCCACTTTTAAACTGGCGAAAGCTGATTCTGTCCCTCCTCTCCACCCCCACGGCCCCATCCTCCCAGGGCCACCCCCGCCCTCCCCTGTCCCAGTGCCCAGGCACCACGGGCAGCCTGATGGAGGAGGCAGGGGCCCTGGATATCCGCCCCTCTGCTCTGCACAGAGTCCCAGCCCGACCTGCCTCTGCCACGCCTCCCCTTCTGGCACCCCTTCTGCACCCCACAACTCCTCCAGGTTCTGAGGGGCAGGCATAGAGGCGGCAGGAGCCACTCAGTCAACATTTGTTAAACAAATATAGGGACTAAACAAAAGTCCGGTTGATGCTGCAGCCCCTCCTCCAAGCAGGTCTTGCTCTGGACCCCAGAACCCCCATGTGCCCTCCAGCAGCTGGAGGTGTAGCCAAGTCCCCAGCTGAGTCCCCAGCCCCTGAACTCATCAACAACTATCATGAGCCTAGACTGCCTTTTCCCAAGGTTCTTCCACCTAAAAGAGTAGAGGCTGTTAATTCTTGGGACTTTAAAAGTGGACAGGACTTAGACTGGCTCAAAGGGACGCACGTGAAATTTCATACATCCTGAAACCTGTACCCCCAACCTCAACAGCTCCATGCGTTCCCCATATGAGGGTGGCTTTGAGGTCTCCTCACCCTCCTGACTCCAACTCCGCTTCCGCCCTGTCCGTCACATTTGGGAAGTTCTTCTTTAGATCTAACCCCCACCCTTCTTGCTGTGGTGGCAGTTGCCTACGTCTCTCTCCAGTCTTCTGAACTTCCCCAGAAAAATGAGTGTGTGTGACAGGAATGGCCCCTGCCTCCCTCTCTTTGCCACACCTCCCCCAGGCCCCTGAGTTTCCATCTGCCATCTGCCTGAATCCTCGCAGGCTGTCTCTGATCTCTCAGAACTGGGGCTGGGGAGGAGGGCAAAGCTGGGGAAGCCTCGGCCACACATCCCACTTGCCTGGGTCCTCCGTGCCCTGCCCTCGCCTGCATCTCAGTCTGCCCTGCTCTCTGTGTGACTCTGTGTCCTCCTGTCCCTTCATCATCTCTCTCCCTCTCCTTGGCCCCCTCGTGTGCAGGTAAGGGCTGATGATCTCCAGGCTCTGCCTTGCGTGTTTCTGCCATCGGCGCCTCTTCTCTCCTCGGGGCCTCGAGCCCATGGGGAACAAGGGTGCCCCCATGCTGAGGCCTCTTCCAGGAGGATGGGGTGAGGGGGCAGCAGGGGGCCATGGCTACATGCTGGGCACCACAAAGCTGGGGGTCCTCTATGAGTGCCCCGGCCCTGAATCTGCTCCAGTGGGGCCGGTACGCCCAAAGCAGAGGTGTGAGCAGTGCTCAGTGAAGACCCCTGCCCCTGGTGGGGCGCCCAGGCCAGGGACGAGCCTGGGAGCTGCTGGGTTCGCTTGGCCCTGGTGAGGCCCAGCTGAAGGGGCATCTTCCTCCTGTGTTTGGGCCTTGGGCAAGAGGCATGGCCCCTCTGAGCCTCAGCTTCTGTGTCTGTGAAATGGGGGTGACAGCAGTCCCCTCTCAGGGGCTGACAGGAAGACTTGGTGAAGTGCCCAGGATGGTGTCTGCTCAGGGCCATGTTTGTGCTGGACATAACAACTGTCATTTTTACTGTCCAGAGAGTTCGTGCGAGCCGAATGCTTGCCCCGCACCCGGCTCTATGGGAATCTCGGATCAGGGACCCCACTTTCCTGGTATCTGTGCTGGCAGGGAGAGCCTGGGGGCAGCTGGGCCGGGCACTGCAGGCACAGCCATGTGCAGAAGCTTTCTGCGGGGCCCACCGAGGTGGCGGCTGAGACATGGGCTTCCTATGGGGCACAGGGGCTGTGGGGCAGGACCCAGGCTTAGCTGGGCAGGTGGTGCTGTGGCGTGGACATGCCCCAGGACACACATGGTGTCGATGGCATGTGGATGTGCTGCCTCTGCCGGCAGGCCTCCAGGATGGGGGCCTCTGCAGCAGAGCCCGTGGTCCAGACCCTATGGCAGGGCAGGGTGTCTGTGTGAGTGTGGGAGGGAATGCGGGGGCAGCCACTTCCTCTATTCCACCACCCAATGCTCAGTGAGCACCCACGGTGCACGAGACCGACGCAGCCCCTGCCCTTGGGGGCTGCATTCATCTGAGTGGGCAGATAGGAGGTCAGATGGTGGTGAGTGCTGTGGAAAAATAAGGCAGAGAGGGTGCTGGAGAGGGACAGGGTGCTATGTGCCCCGGGTGGTCAGGTCAGACCCACTCACCTGGTGGGAGGAACCCTGGGGCCGGCGGTAGAAGGGCGTCCAGGCAGAGAGCAGTGCGTGCAAAGGCCCAGAGGCCAGAGTGCACACAGCCTGCTCCAGAACCAGCCAAGAGGCCAGTGTGGCCATGGTCGGTGGGTAGGGGCAGTGGGAGTGAGGTCAGAGAAGTGGCCTGGGCGGCAGACGGGCTCGGTGAGCCAGAGAGGGCTTGGCTGTGACTGAGGCAGGAGCCCCGGGAGGCTGTTGAGCATCTGACTGGGATGTTGACAGGCTGTGGGAACAGACAGGAGTGGGGTGTTGACAGGAGTGGGGAGCACAGTGGGGAAGCGACTGCAGTTGTCCAGGCGAGAGGCGGTGGTGTGGCCACCACCAGGGATATGAGCTGGAGGTGGGAAAGGGCCGATTCCACGGATGTTTGGAGCATTTGCGCTTTCAACTGTTGAATCCTCCCAGCCGTCCTGTGAGGTGGGGGCTTTTACCACCCCTGCCTCAGGTGGAGGAAACCAGTTCAGAATGATGAATTCCCTGCCTGAGGTCACACAGCAACGGGGCAGCAGACACAGGATTTGAACCCAGGGCCCTTGACATGTACCCTTTGTGCCCTGTTCTTGCGCTTGTCTTCTGTGGCTTGTGGTGTCCTGGCATTGATCAGGAGCTATGCCAGTGTCTACAGTGGGACTCAGTGAGTCCTGTTGACTGGACAGGTGGAAGGATGGATGGACAGGTGGATGGATAGGTGTGGATAGATGGACAGATAGGTGGATGGATGGATGTATAGACAGATGGGTGGATGGACAGACGGACGTACCGACGGTTGTATGGCTAGATGAATGTATAGACAGGTGGGTGGATGGATGGACAGATGTATAGACGGATGGATCCAGGTGTGTTGGCAGCAGGGTGGGTGTCCCTGTGATGCCTCAGCATGCCGGGGGGCCAGCCCTGGGGTGGGGGAGGGTGGCAGTGGTGTCTGTCGTTGGGGTGTCGGAGGAAATGGCCGTGTGCTGTGGGTGGGGGCCTTGGAGAGTGTCTGGGGTCCGGCGACCCTGGGCAAGGTTGCCAGCCATGGGGGGGGGTGGGAGGGTGGCTGTGTCCAGCGGGGTGGGGCGGCCTGGGTGGCCCATTGTGGCTCTCTGGCTGAGGAGACAGTGTGGGCTCCGAGCCCCAGGCTGGCCTGACCCAGGCCCCCCCTCCCTGGGCAGCCCGCCGCAGCCTCCCTCCCCTGCTTCCTGACCTTCCTGGCTGCCCAGAACCAACGGGTTAATTAGATAACGGAGCCTTTGATTAGCGGGGGAGGGGGACCTCCCCAGGAGCAGGGACAGGGGTGGGAGGAGGGAGGAGCGGCGCCCTCCCTGTTCAGAAGGAGAGAAAGGAGGGGGGAGGGAGCTGAGGCACAGCTTGGCTCTGCACTGCCGTGTGACTAGAAATTGTAATCGCAGAGAAAGAGAGAGAGACAGAGCCAGGGCGAGAGAGACCAAGACAGACGGACAGACAGAATCTGACTGAGCTGGGCTCCCAGCCGACCAGAGGGTGATGGGGATGGAGCGAGAGTGAGGAAGGGATGGCGGAGCAGGGGACAGGGGCCCGGTGGTCCCAGGGGAGGCGAGACCAGGAGGCAGCCTGAGAGTGGGGGCTGGGGGGGCCACAGGAGGTGGAGGGGGCGGCCGAGAGGAGCCAGGAGAAAGGAGAGGGTCCGGGTCTGGGGTCCGTGGGTAGAGAGGACAGAGGCTGACAGTGGGGGGAAGTCAAGGTAGAAGGTGAGGGGGGGGGGTGGAAGGAGCCAGAGGAGGTGAGTGGGGCGGGAGGCAGAGCAGTGCTGCAGTGGCCCCCAGACGGACGGCCTC
>PVKY010004158.1:0-19835 GCA_004027775.1 Bradypus variegatus
TGTTTCTGTGGGTTTGCCTATTTTAGAATCCTCATACAAAAGGAATCTGCAATATTGGACTTTTTGTCTGGCTTACTTAGCTCAGCATAGTATTTTAAGAGTTCACCAGTTATAGCATGTATCAGAGCCTCACTCCTTTTTATGGCTGAATAATATTCTATTGCATGGATATGCTACATCTTGTTTATCCATTTATCCATCAATAGACATTCAAGGCATTCCCACTTTTTGGTTATTACGAATAACGATGCATGAAACATTCATGTACAAGTATCTCTTTAGGTCCGTTTTCAAGTCTTTGGGGTGTACACCTAGGAGTGGAATTGTCAAGCAATAATGGTAATGCTACATTTAACTATTAGAGGAATAGTATCAGTATCTGCTTCCCAGTGGCTGCACTGGTTTACGTTATTCTCCCCATAAACACAAGACTCAATTTCTCCACATCCTTGCAACACTTATTTCACTCCCCACTCCGTAACAGCCATCCTAATGGGCGTGAAGCCGTATCTCATTGTGGTTTTGATTTGCATTTCCCTAATGGCTAAGGATGTTGAGTATCTTTGTACATGTTTATTGGCCATTTGTATATCTTCTTTGGAGAAATGTCTGTTCTAATAATTTGCCCATTTTTTAATTGGATTTGTGTTTTTGATGTTTGATGTTACATATTTTGGATACAAGTCCCTTAGCAGATACATGATTTGCAACTCTTTTCTCCTATTCTGTAGGTTGTCTTTTCACTTAAATGAATTTTTAAGTCCAATTCATCCATTTTTATTATATTCTTTGTTGTATTTATTTATATACTTGATCAGTGCCCCACAGGACTCTTAGGCTGCATTGATTTTCATTTGTTCTTTTCTTGCAGCTACTCAGACTGAGTAATCCCAATAATCCGTTTTGAATTCATTATTTCTTCTGCTTACTCAAATGTGCTACTGAACCCCTCCAGTGAGTTTTTCATTTCAGTGATTGTACTCTTCTGTTTCAGAATTTCTATTTGGTTCTTTCTTATAATTCCCAATTTTTTTACTGATAACATCTTTAATTGTTGAGGCACCTTTCTCCTGGCAGGTCTTTCTTTGTCCAACATTTCCTCTGACTCTGAGTATACTTAAGACAGCTGAAGTAATTTTCTCCTAAGTCCAACGCCTAAGACTTACTCAGGGACAATTTCCACTAATTTCTTTTCACATGAATGGGCCACACTTTCTGGCTTCTTTGCATTCTTTATATTTTTTCTTGATTGGTTGAGAACTGGATCATTTGAATACTGTGACTTAGCACCTCTGGTTCAGTGACTTTCCTAAGCTCTTTTGTCAAGTCTGTGTTGCTCATTTGTGTGAAGTTTTCCTGGAGTCTGTATTCCATTGGCTTATAGCCATATTGGCACCTTGGCTGTGTTTTATTAGGCCATTTACAACTCTACCTTACCTTTCACTTCTGGCACAGAGGGAGCCTGCATGTCAGCCAGAGATCCAAGTTTGGGGTCTTCTCAGGCTTTTTTTGACCATGCACCCTGACTTGGGCATGTGTGGCCATCCCAATTCCCCAGTATACACGGAGGCTTTCAAAAGCTCTTATTTGCCCATTTCTCAACTTCTTCCTTCCCAGGCTTTTCAGACTGTTGCTCACCCTTGCCCCTAAGCTGCTGCAGCCAATACTACTGCCTCTGAATGCTTTTAGCAAAAGCCAGCTGGGAAGCCACCCCACCCTGGAAACACTGCTTGGGTGAAACAAATACAAGCCCTTGTAACAGTCCTCCCAGGAACTCCCTGACTCGTCAAAGCAGCCAACCACAGTCCATGTTGCTCACCCTGGAACTAGAAAGCTGCACGAGCCTGTGCTGCTCTTTGCAGCCACCGCTGATCTGGGGCAATCTTCTCTTACTTAGCCACTTCTTTCTTCATTAAGTTGCTTTTGAGTAGACTCCAGAGATCTGCAAAACCTGATCCTGAGATTCTTGCCAGCTTATTAGTTTTGTTTTGTTTGGGGGGTGTCCTGGAGTTCTCTATTCTGCCATTTTCAGTGACATCATTCCCTTTGCACTATTTTTAAGAGATTTACACACGTATTTCAAAGCATTAAAATATACAAAGGCAAGTATAAATACTAATACCAACAAAGTATTGGTGACTGGCTGTGGTTTGGGACAGCCAAGGACACTTGTGTCACCACAGATCCTTTGGGTGGCCCCACCTAGCAGGAGGTGAGGTGAGAGCAACAGGGACAGTGAGCTAGTGTTTGTGCCTCTGTACAAGGGCTGGGCCCAAACCTGAGGCTGTGTTCGACTCCACGTTTGAGGATCACCGCCGGCCCCACAATTTCTCGGGACAGCCACACGGGTGTCAGAGAACAAAGGTGCGCTGCACGCAGACGCTCACCACCACGTCAGATTTATTATTCCAATGGCACTGGTACAGTAGAGGGACCCGTGGAGACCCACAGGGCTTCCTGCCTTCGAGTTTCTGTCCCTAGAGCTGCAGCCGCCTGCTTGCTCCTGCCCTTTCTGGAGGAAAACCACTACAGGTCAGTTACCCAAATAAACCTCTTAATGCGTTTATTGACCATTATTATTGTTTTTTTTTTTGGACATCTGAACTCCCTCTGAAGAAATAAAAAAAAATAATAATAAAGCATTGGGCGTCCCACCCTACCTCCCCCACCCCCGGCAGCCAGGTAAGTCCCTGCCAAGAGGGCTTTCGGCTCCTCTTTGACATCCTGAAATAAATATTGGCAGAAACGGCATCAAGTGTTAATGTTGGGTGATGGCCACAGAGGGCCCCAGAAACCTTTCCGGCAGAGGTCCCCGTGTCTGGACAGTCTCGAGGCATCAGCTCGGTGGCTGGGAGGACGCAGGGCCTGCTGCTGCAGCCACCCCACGCCAGGCCACCCCAGGGGTGGGAGGGCCGCCTACAACTTGTCCAGGAAGTTGTCCAGGGCAGGGATGCCCTCCTTCAGGCCTTTGCGCTTGCGAGTCTCGGCCACCACTTGGCTGGGGCGGCTGGTGTTGTCGAAGGGGTCTCCGGGCAGGACCTGCCAGTGGTCGAACACGCACTGGGGGAAGGCCTGGCCACCGGTGTTGGACCGCAGGTCAGCGGTGAAGCCTGTGGGGAGGGCGGGGAGGGGGCCTTACTAGACAGCCCAGGCCAAGAGGCCGAACCATCGCCCGCGACTGGAATCCAGGCCCTCCTGGATTGCAACCTGTGTCCCCAACCAAGGGGGCAATTAACCACATCCCCGTGGCCGGGTACTCGGCACGCTGCCCAACACCAGGGCCCCTCTGGGCCTCCCTCTCCCTCCTTCCTTCCTCCTTGAGATGGGGCTGAGGCACAGCCTCCCAGCCTCACCGGCTGCAGTTTCAAACCTACTAACCACATCTCACCAAGCAGCCTGGTCCTGGGGCTGGGGATGCCGCTTTCCCTCGCGGCCCACACACCAGGTGGTGGGACTGGGTCCCCTCCTTCCCCACTAAGCCTCAGCCCACCCATGTCCCAGGAGGCATGGGCCACCACGTTTAGACATCAAATCCGGCCCCCCCATAATGTGGCCACTCTCAGGTAGCCCTCCGCTAAGATCCGCAATCAGGTTTCCCAGGTTGGCCAGCCCAGCCGAGCATCACGGGCCCATGGAAGGCCAGTTGGCTGCACTTACCGAAGGACTCATTGACGGGCAGGTAAGCCTTCACAACAAACATGGGGGTGCCAGCCACTTGGGACTCCTCGAAGACGTGGCCCCGCTTCCTGTTCAGGACCCCGTAGATGCCGCCAACCACCTGTTCCGGACACTGCCAGGGAAAGAGAGGTTTTGAGTGGCTGTTGAGGAGCTCGGGAGCCGGGCAGGGAGCAGCAAGGCCAGCCTCTCACCTGGATCTCGACGAGGTAAATGGGCTCCATAAGGCGGGGCTGGGCGGTGAGCACACTGGCGTAGAGGCAGCGCCGGGCGGTGGGGATGATCTGGCCGCCTCCACGGTGGATGGCGTCAGCGTGCAGCGTCACGTCGTGGACGTCAAATCGAACACCCCGCATGTTCTCCTCGCACAGTGCACCCTGCAGGGTGGACAGACAACACTGTCACAGGCTGCACAGCCACCCACTGTGGCCCAGGAGCCACGAGCTGTCTCACATGCCATGCGCTAGCCCCTTCTGCTCCCCAACACCCAAGGGAACCCACTGGAGTGGAAACCTTGCGTCTAACAGCCAGCTTAGAGTCTGCTTTCCAGGGGCACACAACTACTTGTTGAACAAATGAATTTTCCTTGCAAGGCCACATGGGGCAAGGACAGCTGGCCCTGGGGCCCCCAGGTGTGAGGACTGACACAAAGCATGGCCGCACCTGCCGCTCAGCCCGGCCAGGGCTCCCCCCGCCGCACACACCTCCTTGGTGGCCCACTGGAAGCCAGCCACCACGCTGTCCTTGATCTCGTTGAGGTACTGCACACCCTTGGTGATGTCGGTGAGGATGTTGGGGCCGGTGCCGTCAGGTCCGAAGCACCAGATCTTGCGGGCCTCGGCCACGTCCCACTCGTACTTCTCGGCCAGGTAGCGAGCCCGCTGCTTGAGCTCCTGGCGGGCGGACACCTCACCCTTGTCGATGTCCTCGGCCAGGCCGTCGGGGAAGGGCCGTGCCTTCATGTACAGACGGTTGTGCTTGTTGGGGGACTTGGAGAGGCACAGCACGTTGGACTCTTCGCTGACAGTCTCACGGTAGGAGACGACTGGGTCGGATTTCTGTGAGGAGAACATATCAGTCACACCTGCCGGAAGAATCAGTGACCTTCCAGGCAACAGCTTCTAAAGTGTTTCCTGGTGAGGGAGGAAGCATGGGCAGGCCACGGCTCACAAATTGGAATGCTAGGCCTGACTCAGTGGCACAAACCTGTCTACACCCTACTTCTGTTGCAGTATGAGGTACTCGTAGAGGGCTACCCACTGCCCTGCAAGATTGGTTGCAGGATTACTCATCTAATAAAACTCTGCAAAGCTCTCACAAGTACTGACTGATCAAAGCAAGGTGCAGAAAACAAGCCTGGCTTAACTCCAGTTTGGTTTACATGTGTCATTATGCAGATGACTACAGAGAAAAAAAAAGTTACTCAAAATGGCTCCGGGTCACCTATCTGCAATACAAAACTTAGCCAACATTTATTTTCTATAACCAAAACAAAACAAAACAAAAAAGTGAAAAGATCTAAGCAGCTTAACGACAAGGAAAAATACTTGTAACAAAGACCCAAATCTGGTCAAAACTATTTGCACATCTGAGCTCCTCAGCCCGGTAAAAAAAATGGGGACTGAAAACCAGGGAACCCATGAGCAGGAGAGGCTGGAGGCCAGTTACGGACCAAGTCCCTGTGCCTTCCGGGGCCTCTCCTCAGCCCCCGGCAGGTGGGACGGCCGTGTGCCCACCTTGATCGGGATGCAGGCGTGGTCCTCCTCCAGGTCCTTGAGGCAGATCTCCAGGTGCAGCTCCCCGGCGCCCGCGATGATGTGCTCGCCCGACTCCTCGATGATGCACTGCAAGGAGCCCACCTTCAGCGTGAGGGTACAGACCCCGAGACAGACGCTCCCAGGGAGCGGGCTCCACTGTCCCCTCCAGCTGGTTTGGGGGAAGGCTTCCGGGGAAACACCAGAGGCAGCAAAAGGGCCTGGGGACCTCTCCTTAACACAGAGAACCTCCAAACCCCAAGACCAGCAGAAAGCCTATGAAAGAGGGTTCCCCGGGGGCGGGGGACATGGACGAATGTGACGGAAGGGGCACTAGTGCCACCTGGTGAGGTGTGCACCCAGCACAAACACACCTGGTCTTCCAACAGCTGGCAATGCCCATATTTGTGTGAAATCTCCCAGCCAACACAGCCACACCTTCTGCCAGAAACAGGCTTCCCCAACGGGGTGTCCATCAACCGCCGAAGGATGCCGCCCACCCACCTGCACCATGGGGTCCGACTTGGCCAGCCGCTTCAGCCCCTCCACCAGCTTGGGCAGGTCGGCGGGGTTCTTGGCCTCCACGGCGACCCTGACGACAGGACTGACGCTGAACTTCATCACGCGCATGTTGTGGGCGTGCTCGAAGGTGGTGATGGTGCCCGTCTTCACCAGGAACTGGTCCACCCCCACCAGGCCAACGATGTTCCCACAGGGCACGTCCTCGATAGGCTCCACGTAGCGGCCCATCATCAGGATCGTCCTGGAGAGGAGGGGAGGGTGCCTCAGCTGGGGTGGGCTCTGCCCGGACCCCAGGAGCCAGGAGCCAGCATTCCAGCCCAGACCAGGGTGCCCGCCCCACCCACCCCAGCCTGGTCCCCCTGCAGTCTGCCCCCAACCCAGGAGCCAGAGGCCAACGAGGTCCACCGGCCCGTGACCCCAGTGGAATGGTGGTTGCTGCAGGCATGTCAGGCGCATCTGTGGGGCTGGTGCCTGCCCTCTGGGTATGCGCTAAAACTGCACCTGGAGTCTGAAGCTCCAAAATTAATGGGTGCTAACTGGATCTTTACATGCAACAGACTGAATGTGGACAGACCCTTATACCTCACACCGCACACAAAAATCAACTCCAAATAGAAACAAGACCCAAATGTAAGAACCAGAACCATAAACATAAAACTCCAGGGAGAAAATATAGGGAAGCATCAAGACCTCGTACTCGGCAATGGTTTTTTTAAGACTTTATACACAAAGTGGAAGAAACACATGGAAAAAAAAAAAAGCCCATCAAAAGTAAAATCTTTTGTGCAAAAGACTTTGTCATGAAAGTGAAAAAGAGAAATACTCAATGGGAGAAAATATTTGGAAACTACATACCCAGTAAACATTTAATACCTAATGTATTTAATAAAATCCTTCAACTTGGCAATAAAAAGGCAAGCGATTTCAAAAATGGGCAAAAAACATGAATAGACATTTCTACAAAGATATACGAATAGCCAAAACAGCCCAGGTAAAGATGCTCAGCATTCTTAGTTATAAAGGAAATGCAAATCAGAACCATTTAATACTAGAATGGTTATTTTTAAAATAGAAAATCATAAACGATGGAGAGAATGCAGAGAAACAGAACACTTGTCCATTGTTGGTAAAAACATAAAATGGTGCAGCCTCTGTGGAAGAGTTTGGCTGTTTCTCATAAAAGTATACAAAGTACAGAACAGCCACAGGACCTGGCAATGCCATACACTGTATACTCAAAAGAAATGAAAGCAGGGACTCGAGCAGACAACTGCCACCAATGTTCAGTAAAGCATTATTTAGTTGCCAAAAGATGGAAGCAACTCAAGTGTCTGTCAACAGACAGAAGAACAAAATGCAGTCTTATCCACACAATGGAGTATGACTCAACCGTAAAAAGAAATGCAATCCTGATACATACAACAACACGGAAGAAATTAGAAGGAATCTTGAGATAAGCCAGACACAAAAGGACAGTTAGATATTGCATGATTTCACTGATGTGAAATTATTAGAACAGACAAATTCAGTCAAAAACCAGAATACAGGTTACAAGGCGCAGGGGTAGGGAATGAAAAGGCTAAAATTGTACAGTTTCTATTTGGGTTGAATGTAAAGTTTTGGTGCTGGATGGTGGTGATGGTGGCACAACACTGTGAATATAATTAATGCACCAAATGCCATTATTTGAATACCCTTAAAAGCTTTAGGTTCTATGTACACCATATACATATACGCGCTTATCTATCATGTATACACGTATACATATTATTAAGAAATTATAAACCGTGAACCCCATCTTAAACGATGAACGACAGCACAAAATTACAAAATGATTTTTCGTGAACTATACCAAATACACCCCAAGGCAAGGGGCTAACAATAGGGTGGTCTCTGGGAACTCTACTTTAAGTCTGCATTTTCCGTAAGCCTACTCCTCCAAGAAAAAAGAAAAAAGTGCGTGCGGGCAGCAGCCTCCGGCCCTCCCAGCTAGTCTGCCAAGAGCAACCCCCAAGGAAGGCGGAGGCCGCAGCTTCTCCAGGACGTTTGTTCACCTGCAAGATGGACGTGGCGCTCAGGGCTCATGTTCCCAGGGGCTGGGGAGAGGCCCGGAGGAGCTGAGCCCCGAGACGGCTTGACGTGAAGTCGCCTGCCGGGACACCCAGCGGCCCACTCACCTCTGGATGGGCTTCAGGTACAGGTCCTCCTTCTTCCCGGGCGTGTAGTTGGGGCCCATGATCCTGACCTTCAGGCCAGTGGAAACCAGGCCCGAGAAGACGCGGCCGAAGGCGTAGAAGCGACCTTTGTCAGAGGTTGGCACCATTTTGGAAATGTACATCATGAGAGGGCCTTTGGGGTCACAGCTTTTAATGCCTGAGGAGAGAAATTCCCAGAGGGGAGCATTACACTCTTGTAGCTTAATTCTATGCTTACCTTGCGGAATCCTGCTGAGACCCAGAGCAAGACAACAAACCCGAAAGCCACAGCTTTCCACCAGCCGCCAACACTGGTCAACCCGTGGACGGGCAAGCAGGCTAGACCTGCAACTCCCTGAGGCAGGCACAGCGGGGTCTCCTACCCATGGCGGCCTCGTCGTCAGGAGGCCCCTCGTAGAGGAGCTCGCAGCGGTACTTCTGGGCCGTCACAGGGGAGGGCAGGTGGATGGTGATCATCTGCAGCAGGGCGTCCCCGGCGGGCAGCCAGCGGCGCATCACAGCCTGCGGGTGCAAGGAGAGGGTCACAACAAACAGGAGTCTGGTGACAACCCTGAGACCCTTGGAGTCAAGCCCTCATCTCTTTCCCTTCCTTGGGGAACCTGAGGCCACCAGGGCTCTAGGATACTAGAGCACCATACCCCACAGCCTTGGGCCCTTCTAGAAAAAGGCCTGCAGTGACAAAGAGCAAGCACCAGAGCCAGCACAGCCTCTGACCCAGCCACTAAGGTGGCGCTCGCAATGCTTTCAAGGACCCAGAGCCACAACAGGCCCAAAGGGAGGGAGCGCCACCCAACTCCACTCCCAAAGGGTCTGGGCTGGAAACATCCCAAGCTTTGCGAGGGACAAACTGGACCAGCGCAGTTCTCAGGGAGCTCCCCCACCCCGCTTACCTTCAGGAGGGGTTTGCCTTCTTTGTCCTTGTCCTCACTGTCCAGCTTGATGTCTAATTTCTCTATCAGTTTTGCCGTCTCCTCTTTCTTGAAATTCATGATTGCATCAAACACCTAAAGACACAGGGAAGTGAGACGAGGGCAGGTGAAAACAGGGCTCCAAGGCCTGGAGCGCCTTTCTGCCAGAGAGGAAGGCAGCCAACTTCTAGAACAAGCTGCAGAATTCCCTGCCAGCTTAACACAAGAGGCCATGCCTAACCAAGGTATGAAAATCTCACTGTGGGTTAAAAATCTGACTCCAAGCTCCAAACAGGTCCAACACGTACTACCTACCAGTTACCAAAGCCAAGCCCTTCCTCTCCATCTCATCTAACTCCAATCCCAGTTCACAGTCCAGGAATCCTGAGGGGCCGGGGCCCCTCAAAACCCTTCCCTGTGCCCTGGTCAGGTAACCAGCCTGCAGGAGCCACTGGGCCCCAGAAGAGGACACCCCACACTTGTTCTCATGCCTCACCTTGAAGATGGGGTCCAAGATGAGCTGGCAGAAAGTCCGGGGCAGCTTCTTGCCATCAGGGCTGGTGGCGGACTTGCTGAATTTGCCGTTGGCTGGGTCGAAATACCTGGTGGCAGAGAAGGTCCAACCCAACAAGGTTAGAGGACGCAGGAGTGCTCGGGTGGACAGCCGAGAGAACACACCTGGGCAGGACTCCTGCCACCCCACGCCTCAGGCAGCCCAAGACCAGCTCCAGGTCGGAACACTGGTGGGAAAGCCACTGGCTCCTCCGGGCCAGCACTCACCGGTCGCCCCACAGCTTCTTCATCATGTCCTCCACTTTCCTGGCCCGCTCCACAGGCCCCAGCTGGCCCTCGCCCTTGGCGGCAAACTTGGCCACGTACATCTCGGCGAACTGCTTCAGGGTGAAGGCCCAGCCATGGAGGCCGGACCCGAAGCCGACGGTACCCAGGACGGGGTCGATCTGAGAGAGGAGGAAACCCCAAGGGGCTGTAAGCAGGGGGCCCACACACAGAAACCAGAGCCCCACAGTCCCTGGGAGCCGCTAGCTTCAGACGCTGGATTTCTTCAAGAAATGTCAGGTCAAAGTGAAGAAATTTCAGTCATCACATACTGGGCAGCACTCAGGAGTTGGGGGGGCATGTACCCTCAGCAGGCAGGCCACCCCACCCTGGCCTCCCCAAAATCAAAGGCTAGCTGGAGTCAGTTTTGAAATCATTCTAACCCCTTTCCTGTCATCCCAACACTCGCATGTTCTTAGTAAAAATCTCAAGAGTCCCCTCCGCTTCATAAGCTCAATTACTCTCCCCCTAACCCTGGGGTGGGACCCCCGCGAGCCCAAAGGGCAGCAAGCCCTGCAGGCCCTGCCAGGAGACAGCACGGGAGCCCTGGACGCACCATGATGTTCCCCATGGGGCCGCTCTCGCCCTCGCCATAGGTGGAGATGATGACGTTGACGTTCTCCACGATGCGCTGGAAGGTCTGGTAGAGCTCCTCCGAGTCCAGCTGCAGCTCCAGCAGGGCCCGGTCCATCTTGTTCATCATCAGGACGGGCTTGATGCGCTCGGCGATGGCCTGCCGCAGCACCGTCTCTGTCTGCACACACACGCCTGGCGCAGGGAGAGGTGGCGTCACCGGGGGCCCAGGGCCTGGGGTCCCGGGTGCTCTGCTGGGAGGGGGCCGCTGCTTACCCGACACGCAGTCCACCACCACAAGGGCGCCATCAGTGACGCGCAGGGCGGCTGTCACCTCCGAGGAGAAGTCCACGTGCCCGGGAGAGTCAATGAGGTTGATGAGGAAGCCGGAGCCGTCCTTGCTCTGCTTGATGAAGTTCAGGTCGTTCTCTGAGAGCTCGTAGAAGAGGGAGATGGCGCTGAGGAGAGGGGTAGCAAGGGGGTCGAACGAGGCCACCCCAGGACCTGGACACCCAGATCCCCATGACCCTGGGGTGGCGTGGTCCGGACAGGTGACTTTGAACCACTCAAGCTGTGACAGCAATAAAAAAGCCAGGGCGGCCATCCCTGCCTGCCCTTCCCTTGCATTACTCATCCCTAAAGGCAACTTGGGACTTTCCACCTGGCACGTGCAGGGACAATCCTCCTCACCCAAACGCCAGCTCCTCACACACACACCCCACCAGGCCCACCTTGGGCACATCACAGCTGCTTCGAGAGACCACCCATGCAACCAGCCCCCAAGACACCCCACAGGCCACCGCCAGCCCTTCCCTCTCACCTCCCACCAGCAGAAAATCTATGACAAGCACCCAAGCACAAGCCACCAACTTAAGTCCCTTGCTGTCACCCCCCCCCCCGCTTTGGGTTTGTCAACCTTGTATGGTTGACCTTAGGGACAGATACTGTCAAAGGCCACCTAGAATAATCAGCAGCACCTCTGGGTGCTAAGAGCACCCCTCCCAGTGGTGATAACCAGTAATGTCCCCAGACATTGCCAAATGTCCCTTGGGGGGCAGAAACGCCCCTGGGGGAAGGAGAAGCCACTGGGTTAACCCCATCCTCTCCTAGGACCAACAGTCCCCAATACTGGCCCTTCCTGCCCCTGACATACTCGCCATCTGACTTCCTAGATCGAATCTCCCTCAAACCAGCCTCACGGGGCTCAACTCGTCCCCAAGGTTTCCCAGAAAAGGGCCTGCTGCCCGCCACCTCCCCCCAGGACCCAGGGGCTCCAGCCAAGCGGCCGGCAGCACCTGCCCAGGTCCAGAGGTCGCCCCAGGGTGCTCACGTTGACTTGATGGTGATGCAACGCTCCTGCTCGTCCTTCCGGGTGTCGGTGAAGCGGGTCTCCCCGGCCCGGGCGGAGGCGATGATGCCCGCCTTGCAGACCAAGGAGTCCGTCAGCGTGGACTTGCCGTGGTCAACGTGGGCGATGACGGACATGTTCCGGATGTTGGCCTTCTTGTCCATGATGGCCCGGATCTGGTCTACTGTGAAGTTCACCTGGGCGCGACGGGGGTGGGGAGGCGAGGCTCAGCCGGGCCCAGGGTTCCGGGAACCCTCTTGGAATTCAGGAGCCGGCCAACGCTCGGGGGACCCTAACTCCCACCTGCTGGTATCTGGGACACCCGTCAAAAACCACTCCCCCAAATCTCCAAAGATCCGCTGGGTCTAGCTGCCATCATTTGGAGGTGACAACCCACAAAGGGAGCTGGAGATGAAGTCTCCACATGTGACGACAAATTTTTCTTAAGTCAGCTACAGATACTACGGGGTCCATTAACAAACACCCATCATGAGTTTTCCGCCAAGACCCCTTGGGGTTGCCACTGGCATTCCCCCCACCTTCCCTCCACCAGAAAACCTCTTTAAATACCGAGGCCACCCTCCTACCTGGAAGGTTTGTAAGAGTGAGGGCCACCCACCCTGTGAGATTTCTGAACATGTGACCTTCGACCAAACTGGGGGGCTTTCTTTTTTTGGGGGGGGGAATGTATAGGCCTCCACCTGGTAACTCCAAAATTGGTTTTCCACAATCGGGAGGCAGGTAAGGGAGGGTATCTTAAGCCAAGATGAGATTTGCCATCCCACCAACGCCCACGGCCACGCAACAAAAAAACCCAAACGCAAACTCCCGGTTCGCGGGTTACATAAGGCGCCTCCCTCCCTCGCCGCTGCCACCGCGGCGCCCGCCATTACTGCGCCGGCCACATCGTCTGTCCCAGCACTCCATCTCCGCCCCAGCTCCAGAGCGGCCGCCCCGGGCCCCCGCGAGCCCGCGGCGCCGCTGGGAAGCCGAGTCGCGGCCCGCCAGGGCGCGGGGTGCGCAGACATGGCGGCTGCCGCTCCCCGAACCCCGCGCCCGCCAGCCCCTCCGCCGCCGCCGCCATGTCTCCCTCCCGCGCGGTCCGGGCGGCACCAGAGCCCGAGGCCGGCCCCGCCGTAGTCGCGGCCAGCCTGCGGACCCGCGTTCGCTCACCATGGTGGCGGATGGCGGTGGATTCTCCCAGGCAGATCCGAGCGAGGCCAGACGCGCCGAGGATGGCGGCGACGACGGCGGAAGAGAACGCTGACGTCAACACCCGGCCCTTTATAGGCAGACGCCGGTTGGGCGGGTCATCTGACTGCGTTGCGGGGGCGGGCCGAGGGGACGCCGCGCGCAGGCGCAAAGACGCTTTCCCGCGCTTAACCCATGAGGCGCGGGCGTGGCTGCAGGATCTGGGTTCGCAGCCTGGATTTCCCAGGAGCAGTGGGTCTGCTCCAAACTGGGTGTACGCCTTTGGGATGAAACAGGTCCACAGAGCGAAGATCCCCGTTTGAGCTGAAAAGAATAGTAACAAGGAACTATATCAGCTTGCAGAATGCCAAGCACTTCTGTTTTAAAAGCACAATGGCATCTCAATGAACATAACGAGGTCAATTTCCTGGCTTTGATCATGTTATGTAAAATGATACCCCTGGGGGAAGTTCGGTGAAGGGGACTTGGGACCTCCCTATGCTATTTTTGCAACTCCCTGTGAATACGTAATTATTTCAAAATAAAAGGATTTTTTAAAGCAGGGTTTAAATCATGCATTTATTCCCCAAATAGCGCCTACGATATATCAGGTATTATTATCATAGGCGCTATCGTTAGAGCAGTGAACAAAAGACTTGACTAGTTCCGCCACACTGCGTGCGTCTCTTAACACCGGTTACTTTACTTTCTCCGTGACTCAGTTTCCCCATCTGTAAAATGGGCGTGATCAAGGCTGCCTCACTCTTCTTGGGAGAGTAAAATGAGTTAAACACGTGTAAAGGGATCAGCCCCGTAGCTGCAGTCCCTAATACACGGTCACTATTTTAATTAGCTCTCATTGCTATTAATAAAACATTTATTTCACTGGTTTACGCGGCTCAGGCACCTGGCTAAACGCTTTCGTGTGCAATTTCATTTTCTATCTAGTTTCTTCCCCGGGGGGAGGCGCGGGAAGACTATTTAGCATTTGTGTCCTAATCTGACCCCAAGAAACAGTTGAATTTCGGATCTTTGGCTCGAGGGAAGGAATTGGCATCCAATCGGTCTCTTTATTATTAAAAAAGAGTCCACCTAGACTTCTGGCACATAGTAGACGCTGGGTAAGTATTTCTTGCGTCAACGAATGACACTCTCCTTGGCGCAAATAATGCCCCCTTCCATAGACCTTCCCCTAAACTCACTGTAAAAAGCAGAGGGACTGCGGTGTTCTCCTTGGGCTGCGGGAGGGAGAGGTGAGCGTCCTCAAAAACCAATGCAAATTCGCTTCTGGAGTTTTAAATAAGCCTGTCCCGCCCCCGAAGCCCGCGTAAGTGCATTACGCATTTCGTTCTGTGTAGTCACAGCCCTGATTGCGTCTAACACGATCGCTTTTGCAATTACCATCCCGCGTTTAACGCAGGGGGAGACTGAGGCAGATCGGAGCTGCTCAATAAGCATCTCTTAAATGATCCAGGCTCAGGATGGCAGAGGGCGTGGCAGGAAGCAGATGTCAATTCCCAGGAGCATCCCTGGTCTCCCAACACCCACACTTGCGTTCTAGGCACGTTTTATGTTAATTTGACAAGGCAATCGCAGGCCCCACGCGGACGCATTTTTAGCAGATGGGTATCCAGTTACCCATTTTTTGTAATTTTTAAAAAGTATTTAATGCATTGAGCACCTACTGTGTGCCGAGTCCGTGTTGGGCAGTTCACAGCCGTTTGTCCTTTCTTTCTTGCGAAGTGTGACATTTCAGAGATGTCATGCAAAGGTTTTCATATGGGGGAGGAGTTTGAATTTGCACTCAGGGGAATCATTGCTTTTGAGAAAACTTGGTGATACGTTAAGTGAAGGAAGGGAGGGAATTTAAGGGGAATAAAGGAAGCTTAAGTTCTCCCTTCCCCCCACCGTTGCCCCTTCGTAACCTCAACCCCACAGCTGCCAGGGAGGCGGCCAGCTCCCCGCTGGAGGGACCTCTCCCGCGTTTAACAGAAGGGAGGAAGGGGGAGGATTCAGAAGACCGGGTTCAGGGTCTGCAGAAATAAATACAGGCGGGGATCGGGGACATGAAGGATGGGGAATTGAAACACCCAACAAAAAAAAAAATTCACCTCTGCAGAGGGGCTCTGCTGCGCGTGCGCCCGCTGCGGCGCCCCGGAGGGCCTGGGGGTACCCTGCAGCGACCCCTGCTGCCCTCGGGCGGCCACTGCACGCCAACCGCTCTGCTTTTGGATAATTGATTGAACGCTTCCTAGGCGCCGCCCACCGCCCTTTAAATCAATTGATTCATTTAATCCTCCTCGCATACCGGGCTTTGGGCGGGCTCGTTGACCGATGAAGAAACTGACGGTCAGAGAAGTACTTTGCTCGAGATCGCGCAGCCGGTAAAGGTGGAGCGCAGACTGACTCAAAAAAGCATCCTTTTTTTAAAAATGGTTAAATGGGGACCCGGAAAGGTACGTGGCCTGGGATCCAGGATGATGAGCAGACTTGGGTGAGAAAAATTATCAGGAACCAGGAGAAAGTCACCAAACCACAGGCACAAGCGTGTCTTGGGAAAGGAACTGTTTGCAGAAAGAAAGTGGTTCATAGATCAGCTACAGCAGATAATGAAGAAAAAGAACTTCAGTTCTCCTAAAGGAAATTAGGGGTAAAGGAGATCTCTGGGATTGAGGAGGTGAATGTGTTTATAAACCAAGGAATGGTGATGTGCTTTCACAACCCTAGGATGCAGGAAGCTCTGCTAGCAAACACCCTCACCCTTACAGGCTCGGCAAAACAACTGGCATCATCTTAAACCAGCATGGTGCAGATGCTCTGACAAGTTCAAGAAATCTCTCTGATCTCTGCCCAGACAATCTGGGATAGAAAAGCACCACTTGCCTACTAGAGAGGAGGGGGAGGATAGAAGTTCCAGATCTTCCAGAGACTTTTCATGAGGCATCCAAGAACGAGGCAAACTGAAGTCAGTCTACTTCTGAAGAAGACAGAAGTGGAAGAAGTTCCTTGAAGCTGCTATTTTATTTAGTTTATGACTGTTTTAAAAATTGTTCAGTTTATGGGTCTAGGAAAATCTAGATCTCTAATATTTTTAAGCTCAAGGACAGTTTTTGCATACACATGATTCATTCTTTTGCAGCTAATTAAGCTGAAGAAGCCTGGGAATAAAGTTTGGAAACAAAGATTAATAAAGTTCTTTGCCTGGCAAAAAAAAAAAAAAAGAAAAAGGTTAAAATGATAAAGTTCATGTTATATATTTATTACCAAAATAAAAAGTACTTATTTTTCAAAAGGCTGCTTTAATCAAGAAGCAACCCTGCCCCACTACTGGATGTGTTTTCAGATCTGGTTAACGAAAGCCAGACATCCTGAGTTTAAATTCTGCCCCTCAGTGCTGTGTTACATTGGGCAGGTTACTTAACCTCCCCAATCCTCAGATTCTCTGTGTAAAATATGGAATAGTAAGAGACCCTATTTTGTGGGGTTTTGTGAGGCTTAAAGAAATTAATGTAAACAAAACACCTAGCACACAGTGTCTGGCAGAGTGTTTAAGTTTTTATCCCCATTACGTGATAGAAACATCAGATTTTATATATACTATGTTGCCATCACTCAGCCTATAAGCATTTATTAGGCATATACTACATTCTGGACAGGGCCAGAACACAGCTCTAAATTTGGGCCCCAAATTTAGAGGATTCCAAAAAACTCAGTAATCAAGATAATGTCTTCATACAATTAAAAAAAAAAGTGAAGCCCAAAATGTCCATGGTGGATAAAATACCAGAATTTTAAAGGAAGGCAGGATCAGTGCCACTTGCTTGTCCTTTTGCCACAGTGTCCAGTACAGCTCTGCACAGCTCTTTTGTTATTTTTGTCCCAGTCCTTCTGGACACCCTAATATGTTATTAGGAAAGGACATTTTTGCTCTCCCTTGGATCACTGAGCAAACTGGAGCCGAGGGGGATCTGAGCATGTGTGATAAGGACAGAAGCTCCAAGCCAAAGCTCATGGGTGACCATGGAAATATGCTGGAGTCCCATGGCAGGCACAGACTCCCTTGCCACCTTCACAGGGCCCTCATCCTGGAAATGGGAGCAGCCGCTCCCATTTCTAGAAGCATAAATCGGGTCTCAGGAGTGTGACAGCCCATCAGAACTCTGCCTTCAGCTGAGGATTCCCAGGGGTCCTTTAGAGACCTCCACGAGAGCATTTAGCAAGCTGTTCCGCATTTCTGTGATTTTAAGCAGCCCCTGGGACCTCTGGGCTAGGGGGATTTTCCCCTGGACCCCATCCATCCAGCCACAATGGCAAACACACCTGTCAATTTTCCACCCTCACTCAACATTTCACCCTGGTTTACAACATCTCCCCAAACTAAATTCCACACATCCCTCAGGCCTAGCACATTTGGGGTCAGCAAATGTTTCCAGTGTAGTTGGCACTGTTGTCGGCATAGGGGACACAGCCATGAATTAAACAGACAAGAGTCCGTGCCTCCTGTTAGAGGAAACAGGTGTCAAATGTGTGCACAAATCGAACATTTCAAATTGTGCTGGAAACGAAGGTGGCATGAGCAGGGAGAAGATGTAACAGGAGGGTTGTAATCTGGCTGGAAGATCTTGGAGGACTTCCTGGAGGAGGTGACTCTTGGACTGTTACCTGAGAGATAAGAAAGACAGGCAAAAGTGGAGCGGGCAATCTGGGGATTTGGGAACAGTGAGTGCAGAGGCTCTGAGGTGGGAAGCAAGTTGAAGATGTGGAATGAAAGTCAGTTTGGCTGCTTCAAACCCTCCCCCCACCAGCAAATTGCAATGCCAGCTCTAAAAGAAAAAATACAGGGAAGAGTCTGCCTGGGGCACAACTCTAGGACAAGGGTTGGCAAGCTTTTCCCTCAAAAGTCAGGTAGAAAATATTTTCAGCTTCTTGGACCACACACGGTTTCCGTTGCCATGACTCGACCCTGCCATTGTGGCCCAAAAGCTGCCACACGCAACACATTAAATGGATGGGCGTGGCCATGTGCCAATAAAACTTTATTTGCAGACGTAAAATTGTCCATTTTGTATCCTTTTCACAAGCACAGATTCTTCTTCTTCTTTGGATTTCTTTTTCAACCACATAAAAACCATTCTTGGCACACAGGGCGTACAAAAACAGGCAGCTTGGCCGGGTTTGGCCATAGGGGGCCATACTTTTCTGACTCCTGCTCTAGGAAGGGGGCACCCCTATAATTTATTAACCAAACAGGGGCACTTTTTTGGTTGTAAAGTCATAATTGACATTTAACCTCCAGTTGGAAAGGGCACAGAACAGTCGTGGAAAACTTTGAATTTGTTTTCTGTTTTTTGTTTTTTTACAAACCACGAGTCCCAGTGATTACTAGCTCGGAGACTAAGACACAAAATCTGGCCAGCCTCCCGTTATGCTTCTCCCATTCACTACACTCCCCTCGAGATTTCTTTTTTGCTCATTTTTGAACTTTATATACATGAGTCAGGCAGTATCCACTCTCTCACAGCCAGCTTCTCGCCGCCCATGTCGCAGGTGAAGTTTTCTCTTTGTTGTTTTGGGTGGCTGGACTTTTTCCCTTCTCACAGCTGTGTCATGATTTATTTCTCCACTTTACATCTGGGTTGTCTCCAGCCAGGAACTGTGATGTACAAAGCTGCTCTGGAAAGTTCTAGCACGTGTCCCAACAGCGTTTTTGTTGGGGTACTTAGCCAGGCATGGAACTGCTGAGTCACCCTGCATGTGTGCTTTCAGCGTCCGTAGATCCATCAGTTTCTCAGCCTGACAAACAAGACTTTGAAGGCAGGAGGACACTGATTTCATTACACCAGGATGACCCATGAAAACCGGGCTTCTCCGGGGCCTCCCAGCATGTGTGGTCACCCTGTTTATGGAAGGGACATGAGAGTGGAGACCCCAAAGAGAGGATCCCCCCACCTGCCCCCAGTATATCTCCTGTCAGCTCTAAGCATCATGTATAAATTGAAAAGGCAATCATCACCCTACATCACTGGATCCCACCCTGGGGTGATTCTACCCCCAAGAACAACGCTGGGCGATGCCTGGAAACATTTTTGGTTGTCATGATTGGGAGGGGGTGCTCCTGTCGTTGAGTGGGGAGAGCCCAAGGAGGCTGCTCAGCACCCTCCCGTGCCCAGGACACCCCTGCCCCAGAGAAGGATCCGGCCCCAATTGTTGAGGTTAAGATCTTGAGCCTGGTTATTTAAAATTATAACATGCTTTAAGCATTTTAGAATTTCTGTGCAGATTGTATTCGTTCATTCAACAGATATTTGGTGAAGGTCTCTTCTGGACCAGGCCTCCGTGGAGAGGCTGGGGACACAGCGGAGAAGAGGAGAAGCCTCCTTGTTTCGATGATTTTTATATTCTAGTGGGGCAACTGGGGCAGATGATAAATAAATGCGTAAAATATATGGTATGTCATAGGGAGAGCAGTGCTGTGGAAACACATAAAGCAGGATTGGGGACAGGCAACCTGAGGACAGAGGGTAGTAAATATTTTATATGAATAGGGTTGTTAGATAGAGAAGATATCTGAACAGAGATCTGAATTAAGCAAGAGTTGGAGCCAACCAACCCTTGTGCAAAGGCCCTGCTGTGGGACGGGGCCTGGGGTGCTGGAGGAGCAGCAAGGAGGACCATGGGGCTGGAGCGGAGGGAGCGCAGGGAGAGTGGGAGGAGGGGAGGGCAGGGAGGGGATGGGGCAGGGCGTGCAGGGCCTGGTGGGCTGCGGGGAGGACTTGGGCTTTTCCTCCAAGGAAGGTGGGAGCCATGGAGG
>PVKY010004159.1:0-19845 GCA_004027775.1 Bradypus variegatus
CTGGGAAGAGTCTTGGAGACTCTCTAGTTAAGTGTCCCATTGACAGATGAGGAAACTGAGGCCCAGAGAGCAGATAAAAACGCCTACCACTTTTTAAACACCATGTGCCAGGGAGCATGCAAAACTTGCTCTGCTTTTACTGTCCTTTATAATCCTACTATAACCCCAGTTTTTAAAATTATTATTCCCATTTGACAGATGAGAAACTGAGGCATAGAGAGATTAAAATAACCTGCCCAAGGTCTCCTGGGGCTGATGGGCTGATAAAAGTTAAAAGTTCCATTTGTATTCAGCTTTCCGGGAAGGCAGCTGAACTGAAATGCCCCAGGGAGATGTACTCAAGAAGGGAAGATGGGACAGGATGGAGGAAGGCTTCTCCTTTGCATAGAGTTTCAATTATGGCTCCTTACCCTCCTCCCTGCCTCACTAGGCTGGGGCCTGGGTCAGAATTAATAGGTCTGGCTATCAGAAGAAGGGGACAGCCTCCCAGCCTCCCAGCAGCCCTTGGTCAGCCTGCGCCGGGTCATGAGGGCTGGATTGGGATTCAAGGCTCTGGGCCTCCTTGGTCACTGATTGGCTGTGTGGCTTAGCATAGTTTGCTTCCCCTCTCTGAGTCTCAGATGGGAAGAACTTCTTTCGCCTTCACCTCCACCAAGGCTAGAGTGGAAGTGCTCTGTGAACAGGGACTTTGGGATGGTGGGTCCAGGATTGACTTAAATTCCACCACTTCTCAGCTGCTCAAAAGCAACGTACACTCTCTCAGCCTTGGTTTTCTCATCAGGAAAATAGGTAGAATAACCATGCCTTCCTTGCAGGGTGGATTTAAGAATCAATGTGTAGCAGTATTCACAATAGTCGAAAGGCGGACACAACCCAAATGTCCATCGACAGAGGAATAGATAAACAAAGTATTTATACAGTGGACTATTATTCAGCCATAAAAAGGAATTAGGTACTGATACATGCTACAATGTGAACGAACCTCGAAAACATGCTAAGTGAAAGAAGCCAGACACAAAAGGTCCTGTAGTGTATGATTCCACTTATATGAAATATCCAGAATAGGTGAATCCATAGAGACAGAAAGCAGAGTGATGGCTGCCAGGGGATGGGGGGAGAAGGGAATAGGGAGTGACTGCTTAGTGGGTACCAGGCATTTATTCAGCACCCATTCTGGGCCAGACCTGAGTTTTTCTGTCCTGCGAGAACACCTATCTGATGGGGAGGCAGCTGTGAAAACGGACAGTGACCAGCTTGATCAGTGCTGTGATGGAGACAGGCGAGGCTGGAGAGGCCCTAACTCTCCCTGGGGAAGAGGCAGGGATGGGGATGACCACTGATGAGGAAGGGAGGAAGAGCTCACCTGGCAGACAGGCCAGAGAAAGGAATCCTAGGCAGAAGCAGCACTCACGCAGGGGAGGCATGGAGAGCTGTGAGGATGTGCTCTCAGGAACTGCACATGGTCTGGAGCTGGGAAAGCCAGCTGCTGGGGTTAGTGGCAGGAGCTGGAGAATAAGGCCCAGGCTAAATCCTAGGACTTCATCCTGGAAGAAGTGGGAGCCATCGAGGACTCTTGAGCAGGTTTGGTGCCTGGTCAGGCTTACTCTTTAGAAAGCTCTGTGAGGTCCTCAGACTAAGTCCTATGGTGGGTAGGAATTAAAAGGACTGATCTGGTGTCAAATCAAAGTAGAACTCAGTAAACTGTGGTTGTTGAGCTATTGGATTTGCTTTTTGGAAAGATCCCACTGGTTCTGTGTGGAGGCTGGAGAGAGGTAGAGAGACTAGAGGCCAGTGGACAGGCTATGGAAAGAGTGCAGTGATCTAGCAGGGCAGAGGCCTGAGCGAGTCAGGGCAGTGGGGTCATTTAAGGAGGTTGAGTCAAATGGGATTTGGATGGTTGGGGGAGGGAGGAAATGGAGTCAGCTGGTGTGGGCCTGTTGCTGGATCACCTGCTAGGCTGACCATGGTGGGAGCCCTGGCCCAGGGGAGCTAATCCTGGCTGCCTCAGCTGTACCACCCTGAACCAGCCCTTTCCCTTCACATGCCTCAGTTTCCCTGGCTGTGAAGGGATTGGACGAGGTGTCTCTCCTGTTCTGTTGGAGCAGGTCTGTGACGTGACTCTGGTCTGGGAGAGGGACACGGTGCTCACAGTGGAGTTAATTTAGACCTAGCCTAGGATTAGCAAATCTGGCTGGATCTGCAGAGGCCTGGGACCAGCGCCTGGCACGGCTACTGTCTGAGAGGGCATGTCTCGAGCCCAGGCTCAGAACAGTATCTTCTCTGACCTCCAGATGCCCTCCCCTCACTTGCAGTATGCTCTGCCCTCCCTGTCAGCTGCCTTGGTCTGGCTGGCCTGGCTGCCCCAGGCCCTGGCTCTACTCTATCCAGGCATTCTGCCTTCCCTGTGACTGGGTCTGGGAGGAGTGGCCCGGCTCTGGGGCCCTATTGGTCAAACCCCACTGGGTTGCGCACGTCCCTGCCTCCCAGGCTGGCTGCCTGTCGGCTTGGCACTAGGCGTATGCCTAGCCCAGCCTGCCCTGATGTGGGCAGGATGCCTTGGAGCTTGTGGAAGGAGTTGGAGCCTGAGCAGCTGTGTCCTAGGTCACCTGTGCTGATCTGGCCCCTCCTGGGGCTCTGGGCCCCTGTCTCGAAGGACAGTGGGGCCTGTGGGTGGGCTTGCTTCACCGACAGCATTTCCTGTCTGACAGGGTGATGGGGCTCTACAGTTTCCTCACTGGATATCTCTGCACACCCTGCAGGTGGGGTTGGACCCCAAAATTCTGGAACCAGGATTGGGGGATACCTTGGGAATTGGCAGTCCTCTACCCCACCCCCATGAGTGACAGATGAGGTTCAGAAGGGGAGAATTTGCTCAAGAGTAAACAGCACCTGAGGGTCTGGGCTATGATTTTTTTTTTTTATTAGAGAAGTTGTAGGTTTACAGAAAAATCATGCATAAAATACAGAGTTCCCACATACCATACTATCATTAGCTCCTTGCATTAACGTGATACATTTGTTATAATTCTTGAAAGAATGTGGGCTATGATTTGAAGTGAAGTCTGTCTCTGGTCATCCCTCTACCAGCCTTTGATGAGCGCCTACTATGTGCACAAGCTCTAGAGTAGGGGCCTCTCAGAGGCAGGTACTGGGTCCACTTTATCTTTGTATCCTCGGGGCTTGGCCCAGGGCCCGGTACAGAGGCGGTGCTTGGTGAAAGAATGAACAGGATCCTGCTTCCAGGCACATGGAGTCCAGTCAGCAGTACGAACAGGAAGTAGGAGATCCATGGGGGTGACCAGGTGAGAAGCAGAGAGGACTGGAACTCAGGTGTCCTGGAGCCCAACCAGGACCTTTTCCATCCTGTTTCCCCATCTGTAAACGGGGTCAGTAGTTCTCACCCTCTGCTTTTCTCCTGATGGTCCAGCGAGGCAGTGGGTGCAAACAGGCTTATAAAGCAGGCAGCAGTGGAGGGGGGGAGGGGGGAGACTTTCCTGTGTGCACCTCCAGAACTGCCCAGAAACCTTGAACAATCTGCTCCCTCCTTTCTGTTTGCTTGCCCTCTATCCTGTGGCCCCATTTCCCCAGCTTGCCCCACAGCTTTTTCTGGAAGGTTCTGTCCAGAACCCCTGGCTGTGGGAGGGTAGCTTTAGGAAGGGTCTGGGTGAATGGAGTCTGTTTGCTTCCTCCCTCTAACTGCTTCCATACCCAGAAAGCCAGCTTCCCGCATCCACAGCCATGTAGGTCCCCAGAAATGCCTTGGCAGTGGTTGCCATGACGACGGGTCCTGCTGCTTGGACCGAGGTGGCTTGTGAGCCTGCAGGAGCCTGTGAGCCGGGGCAGCCTGTGCCCTGCAGGCCTCTGCTGGCCAAGAGCTCCTGGGGTGACTGCCCCCCTCTTTCACCCCTCAGTGCCAGCGTTGTGCCTGGGACCCAGGGGCTCTTGGAGATGAGTCACATCCCTGGGAACGCACAAGCAGTTCTGGGTCAGAAAGGCCTAGTTCAAATCCTGGTTCTACCACATAGGGGTCAGTGACTTGAGCAGGCTACTTCAGGGTGCTTTGAATTTGTTGAATTTGCCATGGGACCCTTGTGGGGGGACTTGTCCCGGGAGCACGGATCTCCAGCGTGGAGGCATCACTGTCCCCATCCTGCAGCCGTGACAGAGTATTGCCAATGGGTCTTGGCACTCTTGGCTGCTGAATCCAAGCCCAAGGCCCCAGCCTCCTTTTCTCTGCCCAGGAGGCCCTGCCAAGCAGGTTTGGGTGGTGAGGAGGGGCTCAGACTGCAGCCGAGACTTTGCCACTTACTTGGGCCTCAGTTTCCTCATCTGTAAAATGAGAAAAATAATGTATCTACTTACTGTGGATAAAATCCAATTAGTACATGAAAAGTGCTCAGGAGAGTATTTGTTACATGATGAGTACTGTATAAATGCTAGCTATTACTAACATCCTCACTGCACAATTGGCTTCCGTTGTGAGAAGCTGAACTTGTGTGCCTGTCCCTTCTATTGTTTTTCCCACACATGCAGGTGCAGCCAACTCTTGTTGACAGTCTGATTAGGAAAAGCAGTTAGGGAGACGGGCTGGCAGGGTGGCTTTCTTTCCCCCATCCCAGGCCTAAGGGACTGACAGACACTCCCCACTTCTTGTCCCTGGGGTCGTGAGCAGAAACCCCACCTCTGAGTCTTGACTTGGAGGATTTTCTCTGCTGTTCTTTAGCTGGCAGCTGCTGCAGCCCTGAACTGGCTCAGACAGCTGGTCAGGGACTGCCCAGAGCCCTCCCAGGCAATCGAGCCAAGTGCTGCAGACAGATTTGCCCTCAACAGAGCCACTTCTTTGGATGTCATCTGAAGAACACAAGAGCCCTGAGAGAGGGGCCCTTTGCGGATGAAATCCGAGCTACTTCTTGAAACACTTTCCTGGGACTAAGTCCCTGGGCTTGACTGCTAGAGGGCTAGCCAGGCATCCCTGCTTGGAGAGGGAGACTCTTAAGGATGAAGATAAATTGGATGCCAAACTTGAAAAAGCTGGCTAACAAGCTGAAGCCAGGAGGACTGAATTCTCTGCCCCCTCCCCATCCCTTGAGTCCAAGGTGGTGTTTGTGTGAAGTTGTCGGCCAAAGCGGTATCCAGAGAGGCCCTGGGGTCTAAGGGCAGTGGCCAGGCTCTGGAGTGCTCTCTCCTCTCCCTCACCTGGGCTTTAAGGTCTTGGGGATAGACAGATGTGGGAGACCCTGCAGCGACCTGAACTGACCTCTGTGTCCCTACTCAATCCCCAGGGCTTCACCTCTGTGTTCTCGGGCCGCACTTCCCGGAAGTCAGGCTCACGTGCACGCGCGGAGAACGCAGATGGCGCCATGGCAGACGAGGGCTACCGGAACCCCACGGAGGTGCAGATGAGCCAGCTGGTGCTGCCCTGTCACACCAATCAGCGCGGCGACCTGAGCATCGGGCAGCTGCTCAAGTGGATTGACACCACGGCCTGCCTGTCTGGTGAGGCTGCGCTGGGCACAGCTGAACTCCCACCCCCTGGCCCCATGGGCCCGGAGTAGAGGCCCCTATCTCAGAGCTGGTCGCCATTGCCTCTGAGCGCCACGCTCAGTCCTCATCCTGGCCTCTGCCCATGCTGGTCCACTCCTCATTTTCTCGGTGCTCAGCTCATGCCCTTCCCTCTCTCACTAAAATCCCTGGGCTCTCAGGCCCCTGCTGGGACATGCGCAGCCTTAAACATGTCTGCTCTCAGATGGACTCGAAAGTGTGTCTCCCTCCCCGTGCTCCCTAAATTGAGTTGAGTAGGATTGAGCACATTCTGTCCTTTTGTTTTACTAGCATTCCCCAAACCACAGGGAGGTGACAGTGTGGGAGGGGATTGTGAGCAGGTGACCTGACTGACCCCTAGTACTATTTGATGGGGCTGGGAAGGGGGCAGAAGTGGGGCTGTGCAAGAATAGACGAGACGCCCTGACCTGGCCTTGGGGGCAGGGGAGGGTCCCCAGAGGGACCTAGGCACCTGAGTGGAGTCTGACCAAGGGAATAAAGGTGGGTAAAATTGACGGGGCAGAAGGCCGGGAAACAGGGGACAGCATGGCATGAGCATTCATTTCATTCAATGGCCATTTATCGAGTGTCTGTCTACTATGTGCCATTTATTCTGTGTCTGCTATTGCCAGGGCCATTTATTGCGTGTCTGCTATGTGCCAGGCACTGTTCTGGGGTACAGCAAACGACCAAGACAGGCAAAAATCCTTGCCTTCATATAATGCACAGTCTAGTGGAAGAGAGAAAATTGACAGACAAAAAAAGATCCAGATATATACAATAGGGTCAGGGTGTGTTTACTGCAGTGAAAGAAGCAAAAAAGGGTGGGTACCGAGTGTGAGTGGGGCAGCGGAGGTTGGAGAAGCCTCTGGAGGAGGTGACCTTTGAGCAGAGCCTGCAGATGTGAGGGAACACAGGCTCTGGGGAGGCTGCTAACGTGTGGCTTTCTTCTTCCAATGCCAGCGGAGAGGCACGCGGGCTGCCCCTGCGTCACAGCCTCCATGGACGATATCTATTTTGAGCACACCATTAGGTAAGTGGCACGTCCTACCTGGCAGGCCTTCTGATCTCCCCACAGCGAGCCCCACTGCCTGCTGCCCTGTCTCCCCGCCTGGTCAGCCTGCTGTGCTGCCCAGAACCTGGCTGGACTGACCGAGGGTCCCTGATGGTAGAGTGGGGGCAGCTCCTTCTTCCTGGGGAAGCTTCAGGGTGTGTGGCTGGGACAGTGGTGGGCTAGGAGCTCACAGCTGCTGGGCACTTTGGAGTGGGTTCCAAGGAAGGAGCTTCAGGTTTGGAGTGGGATGTTGCTAAGACAGCATCGTGGGATGCTCTTTCTGGGACTGTTTTCTTGTCTGCAACATGGAAAGGATTAAACTCAATCAGCGGACACCTTTTTAGCTCATATGTCATACGCTCTCTCTGGGCCATTGGTCACTGGACTGTACGGAGGCCTCTATTGTGCCTCAGCAAAGCCTGACCCAGAAGCTTGGGGTATTCAACCTCTGCTCACACACCTCCAAGGAAGACGAGCTCTCAGGGTAGAGCCTTTTTTGTTTGTTTGATTTGAATGGCTCTGTTGGTTGGAAAGCTCTTCATTGCACCTTGGTGAGCTTTGTCTCCCTGTAGCTTTGCCCATCGGTCCCTGTCCAGCTTCTGGGACCAGGGCCAGGACAGGCTGCAGGGGCTGCGCATGGTTCTCCCGTGTCAGGATCTGCTCCTAAATTTGACATCAGTACGCAGGACAGCAAGACCCAAGAGTTTATTCAGGGCTTCCTGGGTTTCCAGTATGTCACAGTTAAGGTAAAAGTTTGGCTAGACCCTGAATTCATTCCTTGCTTCCTGACTATTAGTTGAACACCAGTTCTGGACCAGGCCCTGTGCTAGGTTTTGGGTCCACAGTTTACTAGGGCACAGTCCCTGCTCCCCAGGAGTTCCCAGTCTGTGAGGAGGCAGATGTCTAAACATAATTTCAATTCAGATAGGTAAGTTCCATGTTAATGATGATCTCTGACATATGGGTGCATTTTTAAACTTTTATGGTGGTAACATATATATAACATAACATTTCCCATTTTAACCACATTCGAGTATACAATTCAGTGGGCTAATTCTTTTTTTTTTAATAAACTTTAAATGTTAGAATAGTTTTAGATATATAGAGTAGTTGTGATGAGTTCCTCTCCTATCTTCCCTTTATAGTCCCTTGCACTTATTAGGAATCAATGAGTATGGGATTCATTAACTCAGTCAACTGCTATTTTTTGAGGACTGCCCCTTGCCATGTGCTAGGCCTTGAAGAGTCAGTGATGAGCAAAATAGACATGGCTTTGTCCAGGGGAGCTTAAGGGATTTTGGGGGGAGGCAGAGGTCAATCTCCTGGGAGAAGTGTTATAAGAGTGAGCCTCCCAGGGGTGTGACCTGGGCAGGAAAGGCTTCCCAGAGGAGGAGACCATTGAGAACAAGAAAGAAACTTGAGCATTAATGGGGCAAAGGGGAGCAGGGAAGCAGACAGGGGGGAGGAATGACCTCACGCCACCTCTCTCAGCCTCAGCATCCCTGCCTGTAGCAGGTGCTGACCCATTCTTCTGTTAGCTTTCAGGACTCAGTGAATATGCTCTGCAGGCTACAAAGTCCTCCTGCCACCTTCCCCTGGAAGAGGCCCTGCCAATGTCCGAGGCCCCTGTTTCCTCCCTCCGTCCCCTCTGGAAGGCTCACCTCTTGCTTTTCTTTCCCCAGTGTTGGGCAAGTGGTGAACATCAAGGCCAAGGTGAACCGGGCCTTCAACTCCAGCATGGAGGTATGTGGGGTGGGCTCTTCCTGGATGCACATGTGTTTGTGTGTGTATGCGTGTGTGTGTGTGTGGTTTCTACCTCCTCTCCATCCTCAGCCCCTCTGCTCATGTTTGCAGAGCCCTGGTTGAGGCAACAGAGTTCTGAAATAGCAGGCTGGGCTGTGAGGACCCTATGGATCTCCTGTCCAACACCCCATGACACAGAAAGGAAACTGAGGACCAGACTGGGGAGAGGACTTGCCCTAGGTCTTGAGCCCCAGAGATTCCAATCTGGGACTTGACTTCTAACCTCTAGACTCTTCCTGGCTAAGACTCTTCCTGCTAAGCCTCAGACACTCTGGAAACCCGGGGCTTAGCAGGAATGGAATGGTCCTGGGAATGGAAAATGATGGCAGCTAGGCCTGACCCTGAGGCAGTGGGGCTAGAACAGGGAAAGCACTGGACTTTGGTCTGGCCCATTAGCTCACTTCTACTGCCTCTGTTTCCTCATCTGTAGAATGGGAAAATGATTCCTGTGTTGCAGGGTTGTTGCAGGCTTTATGGTAGGGTCTATGAACTCTGGGTTGCAGGCCTCGGTGACTTGACCCAGCCAGGCCAGTGGTTTCGAGGGGCCTGGTCCTGAGGCTGGCTTGGCCGAGTCCTGACTACGCCTCTGGGGCGCCCCATAAATGCCCAGTGCCTCCTGGGGCAGGAACAGGTCCATCCTTACAATTTAGCCAACACTTGACCTATTTTAAAAGCCCTTTCACTGACATAGTCTCATTTTAGTCCTCTCCATAACCCAGTGAGGGTAGGTGTGATCACCTCCATTTTACAGATGAGGAAACCAAGGCTCAGAGTGGGGAAGTGACTTGCCCTGGGTTTCCCGGGAAGCCAGGGAGCAGGATTGAAACCTGCCCCATGTCTCCAGCCTCCTAGACCTGGCAGGTGAGACAAATACCGAGGCCTGGCCTGGGGCGGGACTTTGCCCACCATACCATGGGGCCTCAGGTTGTTGAGTTCTGTCTCTTCTCTCCTCACTCCTCCTGTGTGACTCTTCCTCTCCAGGTGGGCATCCAGGTCACCTCGGAGGACTTGTGCTCCGAGAAGCAATGGACCGTGTGCAAGGCCTTAGCCACCTTCGTGGCCCACCGAGAGCTCTCCAAGGTGGGTGCTCATTTGCCTGACTGGGCATGGGTTGTGAGGGATGGCCTGGACCCAGGGGAGCAAGGCTGGGAGTTGGCAGAGGTGTTGAGGAGGCACCCCTGCCGCGCTCTGACCTCAGCCACCTTCTCTGTCTCCGTCCCCCCACCTCTCACTGTTCATCCCCCACGAGGATTCTTTGGGCCTCACCATTCCCTTACGCGCACTGCAGTGACACTCTCTGACTCCTTGCCTTGGTCCTCCTTTGCCAAGCGGGGGACCTGGGGAACATTTGAAGGGTGTATGTGATTTATCAGGGCAACAGGCAGGCAGGAGGATGGGGGTGAAGGGGGAGATGACTTGTAACCAACCAGTAGCCTTGGGCCTGTTGTGTGCCCGCTCCAAGCATAAGAAGGGGGGTGGGGAGACAGGCCCCTGAGCACCCCCCACCCCATCTCCTGGCCAGCAGGTGAAGCTGAAGCAGACCGTGCCCCGGACAGAGGAGGAGAAGGTGGAGCACAGTGTGGCGGCCGAGCGCAGGCGCATGCGGCTGGTCTACACGGACACCATCAAGGGCCTCCTGGCCAACTGTGTCATTCAGGACGGTGAGCAGCTGCCAGCCGTGGACGGAGGGAGGCTGGGAGTCTCCCTGGGCTGTCCACCCACTCGTGGCCCTAGGCCTGCCTGACCCTCTCAGCTCCAGTCTCCCCCAGGAAAGGGGAGTGTTTGACCTCTCGCCCAGCTCCCATGAGGATGGAGATGGGATGTAAGGAGAACCCGTTGTTGCCTACAAAAGACATTTGAGTATCTAGGAGCCCTTAGGAGTCCTATGAGGGAAGGTAGAATAGAGCTGGGCCTTGAAGACTCTGTAGGATGTTTAAAGAAGCCTATACATATATATATATATATTTAAAGGCAATAGAATAAGAAGCAAGACTCCCTCCTACCCCAGACCCTAGGCCCCCTCCCCAGAGGCTATTACTGTTACCTCCTTGGGTATTGTTTCAGAAGTAGTCTCTGCATATTTAAGCATATGTATGTATTATTTAGCTTCTTTTTACCCAAATGGGGATGTAAAGTATATACTGTCTTTATCTTGCTTTTTTATCCTTAAAAATGTGTCTTGGAGATTGCACCATCTCAGCACACAAAGACCTCCTTTGGAATGGGTGGGATTTTGATGCGTGGAGAGGTGAGGAGAGGTGTTCCTGAAGGAGGGCAAAGGCCCAGAGTGGTGACCTTGGATTTGTTTTCTAATCTCCAGAATGTTAGAAGGTGAGGTCCTTCCTTGAACCTAAAGGAGGCAATTTTAGAACAGTTAAAAGGTAACCCAGCTTCCCAAGGTGGGGAAAGCAGGTGGAACACATTAGCCCAGTGGAGACAGCTAGGCTGCATTGGCAAATTCCATGGGCCGTGTTTATGCCAGGGCTCGGAGGCTGTGGCTGGGGATGCCTGGCTCTTCCTACAAGCATTGAGGCCTCCTTGGTGCTGTCTGTCCCACCGTAGCCCTCCTAAGTCAGTCTTTCCTGACAGACTTTCTGCAGCTGCCTTTTGCCCTAGCCTGGCAGCTCTGCCCCATCTGGTGCTGTTTATGCACCCGCAATTCCAGCTAAGCCATAGGCCTTGCTGCTCCCTGGGATTATCCTGCCCCATCTTGCATCCAGCGCTTGGCTCGGGATGCCCTCCTTCTCCCCTCCTCTCTGTCCCTGCTCTGCCTGTGGTGGCATCTCTGAGTGGCTTGCAAGCCAAGCAAAATGCCACCTCTTTGGTGGACCCTGGCCGATGATGAGTTGGGTGGAGGATGTCAGCATCTACCCCTGACTTCCGAGGCCCTGACTCTCTCCAGCCTCTCCCACTGAGGATATTCTAACACCGCTGTCCCCAAGAGACAGGGCAGCATCAGGGAAGAACTGTCCTTTCTGAGAGCCTGCCTGCTGAGTGTGGTGGCAGGCACTTTATCACCACGATCACGTCACCTTCAGACAGTCCTGTTGGGTTAGGTTAGACAGCCCCCTTTGCAGATGGGGAAATAGAGGTGCAGAGAGGTTAGCTGGCCTGCCTGAGGCCATACAGCCCACATGGGGTGGAGCTGAGGTTCAGACCAAGGTCAAACCCAGGTGCGGTGTGGCTCTAAAGCCAGGATTCTGTCCACTGTCCTGTGACAGGTGCCTCCCTCTTTTCTCCTCCAGGATGAGCCTGTGTACACTTGGCACTGAGGAAATGAAAATATGTGGGTGGGGAGGAGTGGGGGGTGGTTCCTGGGGCTGCCCATGGGGAGGCTCTGCCCTCGGGGACCTTCTCACCGTCGCCCGCATCCCTCCCCATGCCCCCTCCCTGGTCAGACCTGGAGAGCAGAGACTGCAGCCACATGGTGCCGGCCGAGAAGACCCGCGTGGAGAGCGTGGAGCTGGTCCTGCCCCCCCACGCCAATCACCAGGGCAACACCTTCGGGGGCCAGATCATGGCTTGGATGGAGAACGTGGCCACCATTGCAGCCAGGTGAGGAGGAGTGTGCCCTGCCTTGGCCTCCCCTCTCCTTCCCTCCTTCCCTCTGGACGAGAAACCCCTCTGGCATCAGCAATTGATGCTTTATAAGGTTGGTTGTACTCTCAGGGTAACCCAGAAAGCCAGCGAGAAGCGATTCTCTGTGGGCTGACCTTTTCTTCTTCCTTGACTTAAAAAGCCCTCCCCGGCCCCCAGGGCCTGCACGGGAGCAGCCACGCCCCTTGGCCTGGCTTTGGGTCCTGCCTTTTAGCTACCTGGCCCTGCCTGCTCTCTTCCCTGTATTTTACGCTCCCTTCAAAGCAAGTTATTCCCCATTTCCCCTTTCCCATCTGCCCTGTTGCCCTCTCCCTTTGCTCATGGTCTGACCTCCTGCCCTGTCATCCCCTCTATTCTCTGTCTGCTAAAATCCCACCTCCCTCCCCCATGAAGCCATCTGATGGTTCCCTTCTTCCTAGTCAAAATAATGCCTTCCTTCTCCTATGACCCTTTGTGCCTGTCTGGAGTTCTTTCTGCCCCCATCAGGGTTTTTTTTTTTTTTCCTTACTATTTAGGATAGCTGACATTCACTAACTGGCACTCTTATACCTCCATGACTTTGTATTTGCTCCCTTTGCCAGGCGTGCCCTCTCCAAACCATGCCCTCTCAGCCGGGTGAACTCCTGCTCATCCTGTTGAGTGCACACAGCCTCTTTTCTTTGTTTAACTTGTGGGAGCCAGTGCATAAGCAGTGCCATTTTGGGCAGCCCCAGGTGTAAGTGCGATAAGATCTCAGAGGAAGGTGAGAGCCTGGATGGTCAGGGAAGGCTTCCTGGAGGAGGGGCACTTGAGCTGGGCCTTGAATGATAAGTAGCTTTTGGTAGGGAGTGGGCTTCCAGGTAGTACAGCGGGTACTAAGGTGCAAAGGTTAGAAAGAAAAGAGGGAAAGGTTTTACCCTAAGCTATGCCCTTGGCTTTCCTCTGCCATCTTAACTCGGCTTCTTTCCAGCCATGCACACAGTCCTAAACATTCCAACTGTGAGATGGGCCTTCGGTTCTATTCATCTGGGCAGAAGTCTCACTGGGTTGGGTGAGGGAGGGTGGGCCAAAGGGCTGGGTCTTGGTCTGGGGGCAGGGGAAGGAGGCTGGTCCAGGCCACCCACCAGAGCACTGGAGACATCTCCCCTGGCCTTCCTCCAGTCGGCTATGCCGTGCCCACCCTACGCTGAAGGCCATCGAGATGTTCCACTTCCGGGGCCCGTCCCAGGTCGGGGATCGCCTGGTGCTCAAGGCCATTGTGAACAACGCCTTCAAGAACAGGTGAGGGGCTGGGCAGTGCGGGGCCCCGGGGATGAGGGCCTCTTCCTAATCTGAGGAGGACCCCCTACTGCCAACCCACCTGGATGACGTCTAAATTCCTGCCTGGCTGCTGTGTCCCTTTGCTGTCTCCCGGATTCACTCCCCACTCCTTCCCACCCCAGGCTGGGTCAAGGACCCCTCTGGGCTCCTCCAGCCCCTGTGCCTCCTGCTGTCTTGGGTCATGCATGTGCTTAGTGTGTGTCTGTCTCTCTCTGGTCCCTGTCTTCAGGCCTGAAACACTGATCATGGGGCTACCTTGCGCCAGTGTCCTGTTTAGGCCTTTCCCACCTGTTCCTTAAAAGAGCACTTAGTCCCCAGAGTCCTTTGGGATGAATTCTGATCCCCACTCTTGTGAAAGCTTACTTTAAGTAAGTATGTCTCCTGGTAATTTTAAAGATCACAATGTAGTGGTTAAAAGTAAGCCTGCCTGGCTTCAAATTTTGGGCCCACCTTTCACTGGCTGTGTGACCTTGGGATAGTTAGTTATTTAACTCCTTGAAGCACAAATTTTCTCATCTGTAAGATGGGGCTCAGCACAACTACCTCCTAGTTGCAAGTATTCAAATAGGTGTTACCAGCAGAGTGTCAGAGAGAATGTTCTGCCCACATCAACCATTGCTGCTGCTGCTGATATAATTATAAATATTCTTTGCAGCCTGTCCAGCGCACAGTCTACAGCTGGGCAGTGGGAAAGCCCCTAACCAGGACCCTTGCGGCCTGGTTTCTAGTCCAGGTTCTCTTCCTGCCTGGTTATATGACCACAGGCCAGTTCCTGCTCTGTTCTGGGTCCTGCTTTCCCCACCTGTGTGATGTTCATGTTCTGGGAGCACAGAATTTCTGCAGCCAGGGGTGAGGTAGTGGCTGCTATTTAATAATTAATAAAGACAGTATGTGATGCATCAACAGTGGCAGCTGAGCAGTCAGGAGCACGGCTGCTATGGTGCCTGGGAATGTGTATTTTTCTCCTTAGCCTTTCCACCCCCACCTCTCTGCTTATTTCCTTTCATAAGCCTTTGCAGTTTGTAGTTACTTATTGAGCTCTTTGCTCACTTGTTTTGCTCCCCCTGCCCCAGCTGCTAGCCCACAAGGACGTGGACTGTCAGGTTTGTTCACTTCTGTGTCCTGGTGCCTACCCCAGACTGGGCGCACAGTAGGCGGCTCTCTGTAGACGTTGCTGGGAGGGAAGGCAGGGAAGGGGGCAGTTCTGGGTTTTGTGCCGGGAGGACTCTGATCTGGGCTGTGGAAGAGCTGCAGGGGTGTGTGTGCCGCGTGTATGCGAGTGGGCCTGCATGTGCGGGGAGGGGCCCTGGCCTCGGGACCACCTGCCCGGCATGGAAGCTGCCCTGCCACCCGCAGCATGGAGGTGGGCGTGTGTGTGGAGGCCTACCGCCAGGAGGCTGAGACCCATCGGCGGCACATCAACAGCGCCTTCATGACCTTCGTGGTCCTGGATGCAGCTGACCAGCCCCGGATGCTGCCCTGGATCCGGCCCCAGCCTGGGGTGAGTGGAGGCAGCACCCTGTTGCACCCACTGGCTCCTCTCCCTCTCTGCCCAGGGGTGGTGGGGTCCACGGCCCCCTGATGGCTTTGGGGGAGTGAGGGGCCCAGCCCTGCTCCTCTGCTTCAGGTGCCCTGGTGGTGACCCCTGGAGATGGCTCTCATGCAAGGTGGGCACCTCATTCTGTCTGGAAGAGCCCAGAGACTGTGTGGGAGGCTGGCCTGCAGTTGGGTGTCAGTGGGTGTTCAGAGGCCTGCAGAGCTGGGGGAGCCGTGGCTTTGGAGTCAAATGTGGATGGGAATCTCCCCTCTACCATGTTCTAGCTGGTGCCCTCTCTGAGCTTCCAGTTCCCATTTGTAAAATGGGCGTGATGGCAGCCAGGGCTGCTGGGGGTACATGCCATACTGATTGTCCGGCTTACCTTTGTACCTGGCTAAGCCCTGAAAGCCCTCAGAAAGAGGTGACTGGTTGTAATGTAGGTGATGGGAGAGCAAAGAGCACTGGGACGAGAGTCAGGGACCTGGGGTAGAAGGCTGCCTCTTAAAATAGGTTCCCATGTGCCTCCTTTAGGCCCGGCCCTGGGCTGGCTTCTAGGGGGTCAGCTGGCTTTGCCCTTGGAGAGGTGGCTCCCTCTGTCTGGAGGGTTAACCACCCTACCTGTTGGCCTCCCGAGGCTGAGCACAGGCTTTGACAACCCCACTGCTCTGTACCAGGAGTTGGAAAGTCAAGGGTGGGTGGTGGGTGGAAGGCTAGGGAGCCCTGGCAGGTGGGGGAGGACAGTTAGTTTACAAGGAGCTTTTATAGAACTTCTGCCATTTAATGCTCATGAATGGGGAGAGACACTGGAGCGGTGGTTAAGAGGATGGGCTCCACCCCTTACCAGTGCTGCCATTTAAGCTTTCTGTACCTCCGTTTCCCCCTCTGTAAAATGGGGAGAGGAATAGCACCAACCTCAGAGGTTGCTGTAAGGCTTGGATGAAACAATGCTCGGGCAGCACTTTAGAAGAGTGACTGGCACATGGCAAGTGCTCAGTAAGTGTTGGTTCTTATTCTGTTGTAAGTGCCCTTCAAAGATCCCCACTTTACAGAGGACGAAACTGAGGTTTGGAGAGTCTGAGGGGACCTGGGGCTGGAGCTCACTTCCCCAGCACTTTCCCAGCCAGGCTGGTTTGCCTCCGGCTGCCCAGGTGAGGCCTAAACTCTGCTTTAGGCCTCCTTGGGCCCTGGAAGGGTGGGGACTGGGACGCTGATTGTCCCACCCCTAGTGCTGTCTGCCCCTGCCTCCCTCCCCAGGATGGTGAGCGGCGGTACCGAGAGGCCAGTGCCAGGAAGAAGATCCGCCTGGACAGGTGAGTGGGGGCTGGGTGGCGGGAGGGGACCGGGCTCAGGGCTGTCCTGCTCCCCTGGCTCCAGGGCTCTCACATTTCTTCAGCACTGCCCGTGTGCCAGGCCCTGTACACACCGCCATTTGGGCTGACCTCATCACTCCATGGGCTTTCTGCCCGCTGCACAGGTGAGGATGCTGAGCACAGAGTGGGTAGGTGGCTTGCCCAATGCCAGGAAGGTAGGAGGGACCTCAGGGTCAGCATTTGAATCTGGCTGTGTGGCCAGCTTAAAATCCCATATTCTTTCCATGGACTCTGATACCCATCTGGCAGATGAGGAAAGAAAAGCTCAGAGAGGAAATGCATCTTGTTCAAGATGCAAACCCAGGTGTGCTGCTGCTGTGACAGCATTTTATAGACTTTAAAGTGCTATGCAGACATCGAGGTTCATGAAGCTTTGTTAATAAGAAAAGTGCATTTACGGAGCAGTTACTATGTGCCAAGTCCTATTCTCCTCATCATGACCCTGTGGGGCAGGCACAACCACTGATCCCATTTGACAGATCAGGATGCTGAGGTGTGAGGGTGAAGGAGCGTTAGCCAGAGTCACTTAGCAGGGGGGCGGGGGAACGGAGCTCTGAACCCTGGCTCCCTCCTCCTGGCTCTTTCCCTGCTTCTGAGCCGCCCTTGATATTCTGGGCTGAGTTGGTGTCTTCTTGGCTGTTGTTTTCTGTGTGTCCACCCAGTCTCCCTAACTGGACAGGACAGCCTCTCCCACCCCGCTGGGCTCAGCCTAGGGCTCGGCACACAGTAGGCCTGCGGCAAAGCCTGCTAAAAGGAATGGGCTTGCAAGGGACCAAGCTTGTCATCTTCCCTCTTTCCCAGGAAGTACATTGTGTCCTGTAAGCAGTCGGAGGTGCCCCTCTCTGTCCCCTGGGATCCTAGCAACCAGGTAAGGCCCACTGCTCAGCAGGGACAGTCCTCAGGCCCACTGGGGCCCTCCCCTTATCATCAGAACTGGCTTGGCAGTAGGCCTGAAGGGACTGCCTCACGATTGTTAGTTGGCAAAGGGCTTTCCCGTCCTCCCCCTGTCTGGCCGGAGAGAGCTGAGGCCCTGAGAGGAGGAGTGCCTTGTCCAGGGTCACACAGTGAGTCTAGCTAAGCCTGGACCTCCTTTCCCAAAGTCCAGGGCTGTTTCCACGGCTGCCCCCACACCAGCAGGGACCACCAAGAAAAAGGGGTAAGAGGCAGCTTCTTTCTGTGCTCTGCCCAGATGTACCTGAGTTACAACAACGTCTCCTCCCTGAAGATGCTCGTGGCCAAGGACAACTGGGTGCTGTCCTCGGAGATCAATCAGGTAGCTGACCCCACACCCTCAGTCCTCTCTCATCTCAGCAGCCAGTCCTTGGTCTCAGCCAGAGGGGACTGATTGCCAGCAACAGAAACTCTCACAAACCCCTCCCACCGGAAGGGAATTTCTGCAGAGGAATTGGGTAAGACCGTGGAACCAACCCGGCTACAGAAATACAGACGCCCCCACGGGGCCTGGGGTGGAGAACCAGAAAGTCCTTTCTCTCCCTGCCCTTCTACCCTTGTGCACCCACTCTCTCATTTCTTTTATTTTCTGCCCAGCTGCTTCCTCCTTCTTTCTGCTTCTTAGTGAGTCACTGTGAGGATTGGGGGGGGGGAGCAGGAGGGGGCAGTGGAAAAGCCCTGGCTGAGGGAAGACTTGAGCAGAGACTTGCCTGTGCCCTTGGGCAACTCATTTCCCCCTGTTGTGACACTGTGGGGGTGGCTGGGCACCTAGCTCTGTGGGTCCATTGCACAGTTGCCTCATTCACTGCTTCTCAAGCCCACTTCCTGTCTGGTTGTGCTGAATTCTCCCAACGGCCCCATTTCATGGGGATGTAACTGAGGCCCAGAGAGGTCGAGTTGCTTGGCAGTGGTGAGTCAGTGGCAGCCTTGAGCTTGTAGCCCCGGCCTCCAGCCTCCCAGCCAGCTCACCCCAGGACCATCCGGGGAGGGGGTACGGGAATGAGGGTGGCCTCTGTCTGATGCAGGTACGCCTGTACATCCTGGAGGACGACAAGTTCCTCTCCTTCCACGTAGACCTGGTGGTGCACGTGGATGCAGCTCAGGCCTTCCTCCTGCTGTCAGACCTGCCCCGGAGGCCCGAGTGGGACAAGCACTACCGGTGAGGTGTGGGGCTCTCCTCTGGCCTGGGGCAGGGGCACCTGCTGAGCAGCCCCTGTTAAGGCCCCTTGCCCATGCTGGCCTGTTGTAGTTGTGTGTTAGGTGGGGGTCAGGGACATGGGTATTCAGGGAAGGGGCTGAGCCTGGGAGTTGGAGGCTTTTTTTTTAAATTCAGTTTTATTGAGATATATTCACATATCATATAATCATCCGTGGTGTACAATCAACTGTTCACAGTACCATCATATAGTTGTGCATTTATCACCCCAATCTATTTTTGAATATTTTCCTTACACCAGAAAAAATAAAAATAAGAATAAAAAATAAAAGTAAAAAAGAACACCCAAATCACCCCCACCCTATTTTTCATTTAGTTTTTGTCCCCATTTTTCTACTCATCCATCCATAACACTGGGTAAAGGGAGTGTGATCCACAAGGTTTTCACAATCACACTCACCCCTTGTAATCTACATTGTTATATAATTGTCTTCAAGAGTCCAGACTACTAGGTTGGAGTTTGATAGTTTCAGGTATTTCCTTCAAGCTATTCCAATACATTAAAACCCAAAAGGTGTTATCTATGTGGCGCATAAGAATGTCCACCAGAGTGACCTCTCAACTCCATTTGAAATCTCTCAGCCACAGAAATTATTTCATCTCAATTTGCATCCCCCTTTTGGTCAAGAAGATATTCTCAATCCTACGATACCGGGTCCCGATTCATCCCCGGGAGTCATATCCTGCGTTGCCAGGGAGATTTACACCCCTGGGAGTCAGGTCTCACATAGTGGGGAGGGCAGTGAGTTCACCTGCTGAGTTGAGTTATAGTGGCTTGGTTTTAAGTCCTGTTTTTGGCCTAATGGCTGTGTGCCTTGGGGAAGTCATTTCCTCTTTGGGCCTCAGTTTTCCGTCTCTTAAAATGGGTACTTGGGGGTTGTAGATTGGAACTTGGGGATGGATCAATGCTCTTCAAACTGTGTTTTACGGAGTCCTAAGTTTCCAAAGGGGACCCAGGAACTGCGTGGGCAACGGGTGGAAGGCTGAGAAGGGGTGGGCAGGGTTCCTGTCCAGGTTCAAGCCAATTGATAGAATGGCCAGTTTGCGGCATTTACCAAATTTACCGATTTTTCTTGTGAATGTGTTACGTGAACACGCTATTTTTTTTTCATTAATAAATTTTATTTTGAAATAAGTTCAATTGTACAGGAACGGTTGCTAAAACAGTTCAAATCCCATACATACAACTCCGTAATACCCTGACCCCTCTCCCCCGATAACCGCAATCCATCACCCTTAAGATCCTGTCACACCACCGTCTCTTCCCCTCCCTCCCTCCCTCCCTCCTTAACATCCATATATATAGCCCAAATCTTCCCATTCCACCCCTCTCTAGCATTCCATTAGTGTGATTAATCACATTTAGAATGTTACAATGCTATTACCTTCCCACCATCCATTTCTAGAAGTTGCCCTTCACCCCAAACAAAAATCCTACTCTCATTTCTTAACTCCCCATTGCCCCTTGCCTCACTTC
>PVKY010004160.1:0-19848 GCA_004027775.1 Bradypus variegatus
TCTTTTTTCATTTTTAGTTTTTTGTTCTTGTTCTGACTCTTTCTGATGTGGGGGAAATGTTCAGAAATAGATTGTGGTGGTGAACGCATAACTAGATGATCATACTGTGAACGGCTCACTGTATACCATGGATGATTGTATGTTATGTGATTGTGTTTGAATGAAACTGAATAAAAAAAATAATAAAAGGGAAAAAAATATTTTCATGTAAAAAATCTGGACAAAACTAGCATAGTCAATACACAGCTTTACAGACACATCTTTTGAAAATACTGAATAATTCTTTCCACAGACCACAGCTTATTTAGCAACCATATCATTCAATCCCTTGGAAACGTAAGACTTCAAAGATATGTCTTCTGCTCTCACAACTCTTGGAATAAAGTTCCCTGTTAAGAAATAAACACAGCCCTTACTGTCATGGTTGGCCAGGGTGAAATCTCCTTCATAGAGGCCATCGCTGAAGCCCATATTCCAAACAGACAGAAGTTCGTTCAGAGCCGGGATGTTGGCGCCCCCCGTATCCGGCATCCACCACTGCCTGTGCAAGTGGAAATGAAGTGCACGCTCTCAGCACACTAAGAACCGCTGCCCGCCGTCCCCCCCATCTGCCCGGACAGCGCTGCATCTCTCTTCCACAATCCCGTCCACCCACGCTTGCGCCTCAGCTGACAGAAGCTGCTGCAAATGCAAATGCTTCAACCCATGTGCAAAAAACTCCAGTTAAAGCTATTTTATGACATGAAAATCAGCACTTCACCGAAAGACACCTTGTAGAACTGCTTAGCCTAGAAGTGAAGAAAAGAGATGAGACAGAAACTCTAGAGAGTTTAATTCACAGGCTCTAAAGCATTTAAATGTGTATTAATTCAGTAATAGAGACAGGAGATCAGAAAAGAATCAAATTTAAAGGTCAGGTGTCTACATTCAACAAGATAACGAACCTTCGATGTTAACACTCAAAACTACGAGCATTTTACTTATGTTAACTGAAAAGACCACCCCACAGGCCAAATAGTCACTAAAGTATTTGCTGGGTAGAATTTAATTCCCAAAAAGTCACATTTCTTATCCAAATTCCAACTCCTATCAGTACCTTGTGTTTTCATCATAGAACTTCACTTTTCTCATAACGGACGTGTTGTACCAGTCACTGAAGACAACGAGTGAGAGGCCGCCGTCAGCGTCCCTCCTCAGCTTGGCGATCTCCTCGGGGAAGAACTCCTCCTCGCTGTCCACCATCAGTAGGGTTCCTGGGGATACAGGGCCAAGACACGAGAGGGTCCATCTCGGAGCGATGGGGCAGCACGGTTTAAAACACAGCCTTTTCCTGGGGTCCATATCTCAAGTTCTGGGCCCCTAATGTTTGGTTTGTGCCCCTTGCACCATCTTATAAGGGGTGAAAAGTAGAGGACTAGGGCTCAACAATGCACAGGGACCATTTAACTGTGGCCTTCTTTCCATTTGTGATGTCCAGTATAAAGATTTTTCACTTATTTGAGAAGGAGCAAACACAAAGCCAGAGCTTCTTTTAACTAAAAAAAAAAGCACAAACATCCTGGGCCCCCAGTCGGTCTGAAAGTTTTGTGTTTTAGTTGAACAAGACAACCATCGCCACCAATGAGGAACACACATCACACTGCAAAGCCCATTCTGACCTCCCCAAGGACAAGGAACAGATACATGCTCCCTTCCTTGGCCTCCGAATTAAAACTGTGATTCATCTTTTAAATATTTAATAAGCATACAACTTAAGCTGAATGAATATTTGGGTGACACATCACTGTTGTTTACCATATTGATTAGCATCGAAACACGTGAAAGGAGAGCCAAGCACTTCGACGAAGTAGCCCATGCTTCTCAGATGCTGGTACATGTCCCTGAAGTTGGTGTGGATGTGGTCACCATTCCTGAAAAGCAGTGAGCCATGGCATTAAGACGATCCTCAAGGCCCATCTAGCCACAGAGTTAATTGTTGGAAATGCTTTTGTCTCTGAAGTGACAGAGACAACTCACAAGCACAGAGCTAGCCTTTTCAGACCTAGTTTCTCTGGGCTAGAAACATAAAAATGGATAACAACAGAAATCCATGTGCATGGCACATGCATGTACAAGATAAAATAAGAAGAAACTGCTAAAAAAACATTTTCTAAAGTGCACCCAAGCGTAACTGTAGCACGCTATACACATGTCAACTGCCAGGAACCGCCTGCACTTGCCAACCCAGAGTGGCCGGCAGCCTGACGAAGGGCAGCGATGCTGCAGCACGGTCAGGCCGCAGGTGGCCACAAAGGACACAACGAGGGGCAAAGCCACATGGAAAAGTCTGAAGACATCTGAGGAGGCAGCCACCGGGGAGTGTTATACCAATCAGGACAGATTGGTGTCTAAAGAAGTTTATGCTGCCACCACATGGAAAATGGCATTTAGGATGCACAAGTGACAGCAGTGACAGTCGTTAGGACTTACTGACACATCCCGGCAAGAGATGAGAACAGCTTGATAAGGGTAGGAGCAGAGATGCCAGATGCAGTTACATTTCGGAGGCAGAACTGACAGGGTTTGTGGATTGGTTCAGTGTGAGAAGTAGGGAGAAGAGAGAACCAAGGATGACTCGAGGTTTATGAACTGCATAATTATTTCATTACAACTGTGATATGTTTCAAAAGAGAAATGCAGGGGGCCCTCAGAGCGTCACAAGGGACCCGACAAGTCCAGGGCTCTGGGAGGTGTGGGCTCCAAGAGACGCTGAGCAACGGCAGGTCCCAAGCAGGACCACGGCACCCGGCCCCGCGGAGGAGGGCTGGTGGGCAAGAGCTGCTTACCAATCCAAAGGGTCGTTTTTCATCCGTAAATTGTCCCTGGGGAAATAGCCAGGTGGATAGCGGAGATTGTGGTACTGATCCCAGAGAACTCTCTTGCTTCGAGGAGGAGTAGGAATTATCTTCACCTTAATTGGGAGCTTCACTGTCGAAGTCTGCTCTGCACCATTTTTTGACTGGGTGGGAAAAAATAAAATTAAAGAATCCTGAAGTGCTCCCTTTGCCCAAAAGAAGTCTCCAGGTTTTCTAGTTTAAAAAGTCATTTTCATTTACCAATTCACTCTAAACAATTTAACACAACAATTTCCAATAGCAACAACAGTATATAGGGACATTCAGGTGTCACAGTTAATTCCATCCAGACTCTTCTTATATCAAGAGTTAAAATGTAAGGAACTTCATTCCTAAAAACTACCAGATTAACCCTACAGTCCCTTTCAGAAAACATGTATTTCTGACACCACCATTTTGAGCTTGAAACCTGGCACGAAAACAGGCAGCTGTGCTGTTGCTCAGCAACAGAGCACAATGCTGTGCTGTTGCTCAGCAACAGAGCACAATGCGCTAGCTACCCCCTTCCTGAGCGAGATCTGGGAACATCACTCTGGCCTCAGGCCTCCCTCATCACGTCAGCCAGATGGACTTTACACCCCGAGACACCTTTACTCCAGGGATTAAGCCTGCCCTTCCCCCAAAAGTTAAGAAACACCAGGCGCGACTGGCATGCACTCACCTCCATCTCTGCTGGGGAAGACACGGTGAGCATGACGTGCCCTTGGGCAATGCCTTCCCATGAAGCTGCTTTCTTGGTGACAGAAATGGAAATGGCCAGGTAGCCCGACCAAGGCCATAACACCGAGGAGTAGGAGAAAGCCACTTCAATGTTGTCTCCATTCTGTGGCAAATAGGGCTGCCACTCGGGCTGTGGGGGAGAGGAACAAGCAGAGCTGAGGTGAAACGCTAAGGGAGAAAATGCTTGAAAACAATACAATGTCTCAGGTCCAAAATTATGTAAATCAGTTGCTGAGAAGTTTTTCATTAAAAAAGGAAAAATAAAATTTATATGCAGATAATGAGCAACGGATAACCAAAAGAGTCTATGGAGTATCATATACTAGCAAAGCCTAAAAACCACTATTTCTGACAGCTTCCAATGTTAGGGAGTTCTTATTTTCCCAATTAAAAAAAAAAAAGGAACATAGAGTTTGACAAAAACCTTTTATATGATTTGAGGACATACACATGTAAAACCTCAGATCTGACGTTAGATCAATTGTGCATAAAGAATCACATAAACATAAAGGAATAAAATGACAAGGATGCAAACTCCATGATCAAATTCTGAAAGCAGCGATTGGGCTGGTGGAGGTTTGGGAGAAGCCCAGAGCGAGGGCTAGCTCGGCTGGCTCAGGACGGAGCTCTCAGGATCTGCTTGGCTGGGAGAAGGTGGCGAGGGAAGCGGGAGGAGAAGAAACTTAAACCAGCTCTTAGAATCAACCCGGCTTCCCAACTCACCAAATCACCCATTTCCCTCATGAGCCGCATGTCAAGAATCACTCCTCAAGTGAGTCAGAATATTAAAAAATATTCTAACGAAGAAGCAAAGAGAAGGGATTTCTAATAAATGCTTCTGTGACCACAAGCTAACATTTGAGAAAAAAGTTAACTTTTGTCTATTTCTTATAGCACATATCACAACTACATGAGATGAAAGAATTAAATATTTAACAAACATAAAGGCAAATTGGTAAAGAATAGAATTCAGATCTTATATATCTGGAGGGATGAGTTTCTAATCTTTGCAACACTAGAAGAAACCATAAAAGATAACGTCAACTATATGAAGTTGTAAAACTTTCACACATCCAAAAATTTTGAAGACCACCAGAGTAACTAACATTTAAGGGAATGAAAATCAATAATGTGGGCAAACTATTTGGATAAAACATACCAAATGGTTAATTTATCTAGGATATGAAGATCTGGTACACACTGGTAGGGAAAATCCCAATTCTAGTAGAAAAGTAGGTAAAGGAAATATAAAGATAATTCACATAAGAGGAAATACAATTAGTAAACAAACTTAGAAAGCTATCTACACCTCACAAATAACCAAAGAAATGCAATAATATAGTACCCATTTAATCCCCTCTAAATTTAAAATTAAAATATGTACCATCCAGAAACAACCCAAATGTCCATCAACTGAAGAATGAATAAACAAAATGTGGTGTCTCCATACAATGGACTATCATTCAGTCATGAAAAGTGATGAAGTACAATACACGCTACAACATCGAGAACCCTGGAAACATTATGCCAAGTGAAAGAAGCCAGATACAGAAAAGCCACTTGTTACATGATTCCATTTATGGGCAAGGTCTAGAAAAGAGAAAACCATACACAAGGAAATTAGATTGGGGGAGTTTCTGGGGGGGGGGAGGGATTGGAATGGGGGGGTAACTGCTCTTGGGTATACGGTTTCTTTTTTGGGGGTGATGTGTTCTGGAGTTAAACAGTGGTGGTGGTTCCACAACTTCCTGAAGATATTAAAAATCAGCGAATTGTACAATTTAAGGGTGAATTTTGTGGTTGTGAAGTAGATCTCAATTTTTAAAAGGTCACAGAATAAATGAAAAGGATGAAGCAGCCAACACAGGCCCCTGTGTGGCACTGGCCCCGCTCCGAACAGCACGACTCTGGGAAAGCAGTGGGCATGGTGTATCAGGGCCATGACAGTGTCCATGCCCGCTGACTCAGGATTTCCATCCAGGGACCTTACGTTAGGGCAATAATTCAGAAGCAAAGAAAACCATACACGCCAACAAAGCCTGTATGGACCAAATTCAGATTTCAACCAAAATGCTGAAAATCACTTAACTGTTCAAGACATGGTGAAATATTAAGCAACACAAGTACACTCAGGCTGTAGATATGGTTACATTTAAAATTGTTTACAACAGGAGAACAGAAAAAAATTGTACATCTCTGTCTACTAACCAAAGATAACTAAAACTAGGTATTTCAGACAAGTCTGAGAAGAAGCTTTATAAAACAGTGGGTATGTCGGCCGGCAAGGGCAGGAAGTGGCGCTCTGCAGCCTCCCCGCCCCAACTGTGCTGCTGTGACAGGGCTAACCCAGCAAGCAGGAAGGAAAAAATCATCAAAATGAAGCTTACAAGAAAGGACACATCTTCCAAACCCCAAGGCCCATTCATATTCATAACACAGTAATTATAAGTGGGTCCTTAATCACTGGTGGCAGACCACAGATGAAGACTCCAATGTAATTAGTTAATTCAGGAGCAAAGCTCCAGATGCCAAAGGAAGAAGAGTTAAACAAAGGTTTCATTTATTTACACCTTTATTCTGAAAAGAATTTAGGATAAAACAAACCATTGCTCCCATTACCCCCAGCGCCCTAGGCAGGCAAAGATAACCTTTCTTTTGGTAACTTCAGAAGTAACGAAGGCATAAGGAAGCCTGGGGCCATGTCCAAGATCCCCCCAAAGTCAGAGACGAGGCAGAAAGAAGCTTCACCTTATCTACAATTCTTCCTGTGACTCCCATGCCGTTGAGGACCGTGACGTTAACAATTGTCGGCATCCCTCCATAGTAGATGGGCTGGGAGCAGTAGGGCCACATGTAGGGGCACTCAGTCAGATCTATGTAGCTGGGACTCAAACTGAAACAGAGAACAGTGTTAGGGCAGACAGCATTGACACTACTAAATACATGCGTGCACAGGGAAGAGTTAGCACAGCAGCCTGACCCCCACAAGGGCCTGCTTCTGGGGGGCCTGTGATGGCATCTGGGGACAAGGCTCTGGAAGGCATGCTCTGCTGAGAAGGCCCTGTGCCGGCCCACCCAGACTGACCACACAAATGACGATGCATGGGGAACACCTCTTTCCTTCTGTGCCTGAACTCTGGTAGTTGCGGCTGGCAAAGAAGGGGTACATGGCCAGCCTCCAATGAAAAACATGAACTGAGTCCCAAGCGAGCTTCTCTGGGCAGAATCACTGAGCAAGTGTTGGAGCAGTCCACTGTTGAGGAGAGTGGCTCGGTCTGTGTGAGCCCCCAGCAAGAGGGAGGGAGCAGAGGAAGCCCGGGCCTGGAATTCTCCAGACTGCACCTGGGGTGTCTTTTCTCCTTCTGACCTGGCTGTGTATCCTGGTTGTACCATTATAACTACCTGCTGGTCCCCAGGAGACCTCTGAGAGGAGCACAAACCTGGGGGGGGATGGGACCCTGTGCAAGTGGCATCAGAAGTGGTGATACGGGGGCTCCTGCAATCTTGTTTCCCCGTACGCTGAACTACGTGCTGGGTTAGCATCAGCCCTGGGGCTGAATCGCTGAAAAGATATTCAGGAGGTGAGTGCTGCAGACAGGATGCGGGCCCCAAACCAACCCTGCTGATAAATTGCAACAGGCACACACAAAGCTGCTCCTGAAGCCGCGCCTTCTTCAGAGGTAGGCAACTCTGCTCAGCGGCTTAACCGTCCTAAGGATTACCAGCCTACTTTAAACAGCAGCTGGATGAAGAGTACCTTATGTTAAGTCACTTCACCCAAGATACATCAAAGTCTACTGGGTTATTTTACATATCTATAAATCAAACAGAAGATCTGAGGGGTATGTGACTTTCATGGATAGTTACTATCAATACGGACCAGGCCTGGAGGTTTAGAATAGCCACCACCCGGTTTCCAAAACTGTAGGTGGGGTGGCCATGTGGCTACAACTGCTTGTATCAGCAAGGGGACCTGCTCTACCTGAAAAGTGTAAACTCTGTTGGCACACGTGCTCCAAAAGTCGTTTCATTCAACTAACAAAATTCAAATAAGAAATCATTATTAGTCAACAGAATTCAGTACCACATTAAGAAAATATTACACCATGAACAAGTAAATGTATTTCAGGATTGTAAGGATGGTTCAGTATTAGGAAATTCATTGATATCACAGGCCACACTAAGAGGTCTAATATGATTATCTCCATAGATGACGAAAAAGCCTTTTATAAAATTCAATGCAGATTCCTGACCAAAAACACTCAAGAAAATAGCAATGGATGGATAATCTCTTACTATGATGAAACATAGGTACTTCAGTTCTAAAGCCAGCATCTCACCTAATGGGGAAACACAAGAGGCACTGCCAACGACAAACAATACAAAGACGCCTACCATCTCCACTACTATTTAACATCACCCAGTTTAAGGGGACAAGAGAAAGAAATTAAAAGTGTAAGAACTGGTAAAGTAGTAGTAAAATCATCTCTATTTCCATTTGATATGTTAACATACCTGGTGAACTCTAGAGAATCAATAATAAAATAGACTCAAATAATTCAATAAGTTAGTAGCACATTAACATACAGGAGGGCCGGGGAAGGGTGGAGGGACTGAGTGGTGACTGCTAAGCGGAATGGAGCTTTTCTTTTTGGAGTAATGGAAATGTTCTAAAATAGATTTTGTTGAGGAATGCACAACTCTGTAATTACACTAAAAGCCACTGTGCATACACCTTGGATGGACTGTATGGTATGTGTGTATATCTCATACCACAATAAAACTGCAAAATATAAAAATAAATAAAAATTTAAAAACACCCAATAGTAATAAGAGTAACATAGAGAAATCAATCAACCTGCATATTATTAGAATAAAAATTAACAGAAAAAAAGAACAAATTAAAAAAAAAATTTAAACCATTGAAACTAATCAAGATAAGATACATACCAGCTAGATACTATAGCCTTATTTGTTATTTTATTTGTAAAAAATATGTTTATTGAGGGCCCACTATGTTCCAGGACCTGTTTTAAGTAAGGCACAACAGTAAATAAGAGAGAGAAAAATTGCAAAAATTTACATATCATATGAATCTATTTATATGAAATGTCCATGAAAGATAAATTTATAGAGATAGAGAACAGATTTGTGGTTGTCTGGGGTTGGCAGGAGCCAAGGTTGAATGTAAAGAGCGGAAGGAAACTTATATGGGAGATGGGAGATTTGGGAGATGTTGTAAATGTGAACTGTGTTGATGTGCACACAGCTCTGTAAATTTACTAAAAGTCATTGAATAGTACATTTTAAATGGGTGAATTTTATGGCATGCAAATTATACCTCAGTAAAGTGTATAGAAGAATAACTTAATAGAAACAGATTTTAAAAAACATAATAAGAAGAAATCAATAAACCAGTTAGAGGATATAATAGTAAAGAAAACCCCAATTACAAGAGCAATAAGATTAAATACTCTGGAATATACTTAGTAAGAAATATGCAAAATCTATAGGAAGAAAACTGCAAAACCATCCTGGAAGACACAAACATATACTTGGGCAAATGGAAAGATACCCCATTTTTGTCTAGAATGACTCAACATTAGAAGATATCAGTTCTAAGTTCATTTAAAATTTACTGCAAGCCTGATAAAAATACCCACAAGCATTTTTATGGAATTATATAAGTAGATACTAAAGTTCATACGAAAAACATTCAAGAATAGCCAGGAAAACAATGAAGAAGAAAAAATTACAAGGGAGAAGAAGCCATACCAAACATTAAAACATAAGCCTGTATAGTGGTAACAGTGTGGTACTGGTACAGGGACAAACAGACCTGTGGAAAGGAAAAGAAAAGTCCTGAGAGAGACCCAAATGCATATGACAATTCAGTGTATGATTAGGATGGCATCTCAAACAAATGGGACTAAGATGGATCTTTAAATAAATAGTGCTGGAACAACTTGGTTGCCGTTTGGGAAAAAGGTAAAATTCGAGTCATAATTCATACCATACTCAACAACCAATTTCAAATAGATCAGGAAATCTCAGTGTAAATAAAAGGTAGCAAACAAGTACTATAAGAAAACATGGGTAAATCCCTGACTTCGGTGCACAGAAAGGCTTTCCGTGACTCAAAATCCAGAGGCAACACAATAACACAAACTGACAAGTTTGACTGCATTTAAAAATCCTTTTCCACGGTTAAAAAAACACTTTAAACAAAGTAGAAAGACAACCAAAAATTGGGAGAAAATGTCTGCAGCGTATATCCCAGACAAAGGGCTAATATCCCTAATATATTACAACACTCTTTAAAAAATGAGAAAAAGGCATGAAAAGACAATTGAAAAGAAAAATCTAAAAATGGCCCTTCAGCAGACAGAAAGTATTCAAATGGACTTATAGAGAAATGAAAATTAAAACAGTACTGTAAAAATATGACAGCGCATTCTGTTGACGAAGCCGTGGGGACACTGGCACTCCCCAGCTTGCTGGTGGAATGCAAATGGGGACCCCACCTTCTGGAGGGGAACCTGGCAAAACCTAGAAAACCTACCTACACACATAACTTTGACCCAGAAACCCCATTCTGGGAATTTACTCTGAGGATACACCTTCTGCAAAACTAAAACACAGAGGCACAAGGTTCTCCACTGCAGCAAGTTTGTAATTGCAAAATACTGGAAACAACTTCCGTGCCCTCAGAGGGGAGCGTGGGTAAATCAACAGCCCTAGGCATGGTGCAGCCGCGATGGAGGAGGACACGCCTCATGAACTGGCAGGGAGTGGGCTCCAGGATACTGTCAAGGGGAAAAAGTATAAAAGATGTAAAAGGCCCTGTCGCCCCTTCCCCTCTCAGCCTGCAGCACCGACGGCTCCTGGGGATGTACCCGTTCCTCCCCCCGAGTGCAACAGGAGCCATGGGGCGGGAGAGCTGCCCTGCCAGTCCCTGCCCAGCACCTGCCCGTCCTGGGGGCACTGTAAATGCTCGTGGGACGAGTGCGGGACGACCCCCTCACCTCCTTCCAGAAGACGAAGAGGGTCCCGCTGGTCTGCCTGTGAGGAAGGGGTATAGGAAAGGGTGCCTAAGAAAACACACAGCTACCTGCTCGCCTTGGTGCAAAAAGAAACATAAGATGAATAAACCCAAACCAATGCGGCTGTTACCTTCAGGGTGGGAAAAGGGTGGGGGGACAAGGGAGTGGAAACAGAGTGGGCAGAACAAGGGGGGTAACACTTCTCTGGGTAGACCCTCTTGTGTAGTTCTGACTTGAGCACAGACTCAATAAATAAATAGTGAAACTCAACCAGGATGTGGGGGGAATCCAAAGCGGAACACAAACACTAAAAGTTAACCCAACTGTATTACAAATGAACAAAAAACCCACACTGATGAGGGTGAGGGAGAAAAGAATGAACCTGAGTAACTGTGGAAAACAGTTCAACTGTATTTTGTAAGATTAAGATAAAAAGGACTACACAAAAATATTGTACTCAGTTGTTGAATTTGTTTCTCATAAAGAGATGCATTAGCAGCTCTAAAACTGTGTGTACATCAGGACCAAGCAGACTGAGCATGTGAGTATATTGTGGAGAACGAGAGCCAGGGTTCTCACGCTGGAGAAAGGGATTATACAGAGCAAGGCGGAAGGCTGGAGTGAACCTTGTGGTATCAGACAGAATCAAGAGCTATCACACGAGTGCACAGCTTTAATACACACATGCAGAAGGGCAGATATGGACAAAGGTGCAGATGGGTGCGTTCGTGTGTAATGCACACATAGATACATTCCCTGGCTCTGTCTGCTGAAAGCAGGCCTAGAAACATCCATGAGCACAACTGTGAGCACAGAGAGCCCAGATCTTGGCTTCTAAGACACTGTCCTCCCATTGGAGGACCAGGGCTGCTTGGAGAAAGAACTGATATCAAGCCTGTAGCAGGGAAATACATGACAGAATCTCCTGAGGTGCCAGAAAGTAAGCAAGTGCTTGAAAAAGGATGGGGACATGTTGGAAAGACACAGAAGCCACCTAGAAGGACCTCCCAACGGCCAGATCGGGCAGAAACTGAGTGAGAAAATAAACAATGCTATTAATGGATGGATTATAAACCACAGGGGAAAAAAATCCATATTTTTAGACAAATATAAATCCATGAATAAATAAGTGAATGGGAAAGAACATACAACTCTTTCCTATAGCACAATTCCAATCAATAAATGCAGAAGGAATGATGGAAACAGAAAATCACCATGTGGCAACTCCGTAGTACTAAACACCGCAGGCAAGAACCATCATTGGAGGCTAGAATCAGTGAATGGAAGCATGTTAAGAAACAGGACACCGCATCAGCCCCAAGCGTCCCCACAAGTTACTCACTAGTCACCAAGGGAAGACCAGTAACTCCAGCCGCCCTGGCAACCCTGGCCAAGGATGCTCAGACCTCCAGCTGCAGGGCAGGTGACTGGGGCCTGGCATCTCCGGTCACTGCCCCTCTGCACAAGGCCATGCTCCCTGGGCTGCTCCCAGCCACTGACAGGACACAATGGGGGCAGAACTGTAGGCTCATGCCTGAAGCCCATGGGACTCTGCAGGTGACCATGGCTCGAGGACTCCACATCGGCTGGACCTTCCTGAGCCTGCGCCCTGGTCAGAGCCTCTTCCCACCGAGCCCTCCACCCCCTCCTCTTTCCCAGGCTCAGACCTGCCTCATGGCCCTAGGCCTCTTCCCATAGACTCAGGTTCCTGACCTTTTATCCATCACAGGTACTCCTCCCCCAGAGAAACCTCCTGCACCTCTATCCCATCTTGACACTTGTTTCTTGGACATTCTGAACTGACACACTACCCTAACCAAATGATCAAAACAAACACAACCACAATAAGACAAAGAAAAACTGAGGAACTGTGGCAAACAGAAAAAGACTAAGGAGACATGGCAATTAAATACAACATGCAATCCTAGACAGCAAAAGGACATTGATGGAACAATGGGCAAAATCTGAATAAAGTCTGCAGATCACAAAATAATATTTACCAGGGTTAATTTCTAGGTTTCAATACTTGTCGCAGGCTTACAGAAGATGTTAGCTTTCAAGAAAGCTGAGTGAAGGATGTATAGGTTCTCAAGCATGATTTGTGCAACTTTCTTCTAAGTATTCAGAACAAGAAAGAAAAAAATCTTGCCCAAAATATGCCCTCAAACTAAGCCACCAGAAAACATAAAAAAACAAAAAACAAAAAACAGAAAACCCAAACTGAGAGACAATCTATAAAATAACTGTCCAGGATTCTTCAAAGGTACCAGAGTCATGAATGATACCAAAGGACAACTGACTGTCAAGGATCGGAGGCAACCACGATGACACAACGACATGGGGTGGGACCTGGACCTGGCAAACCGTGGAGGTAGGTCTGCGGCTTCATTACAGCACAGCACCGGCTCCGAGGTCCTGGTTTTAATGGCTGTGCCACGGCTATCGAGGAGGGTGGCACCAACGGAGCCCTGGGGGGATGGTGTGTGAAAGCTCACTGTACTATTTCTGCAAAATTTCTGGAAATCTAAAATTACTGCTGAGGAAAAAGTTTTAAAAAGTAAAAAGTGAAGAACAGACCTCATGATTTTTTAACCATTTATATTAAAAAGGAAAGGGCTCAGGACAAGTTGGGCCAGCCGGAACCTGGGTAGAAGGAGCACCACGAGGCTCTCACTGAAGGCCCTGAGGGCTGGGTGCAGAGCAAGGGCTCTGTCCTGAGGCCTGGGTTTTGGGCAGTGGGCACACCCCCTCGGAGTCCCAGGAGGAAGGGCAGGGCAGTGTGACCGCAGAGCATACGGACCTTGCCTGTGGCTTGTAGCTGCTGAGGATCTGATAGGCCCTCAGGAGGTCGAGCTTGCCGTGGCCCTGCTCAAACATGTTGACACCAGGGAGCCTGCGGGCGGATGCGATCAGGGCCTGCTTCATGCTGGCAGGGTTCACCAGTTCACGCTGCTGGACCGTGCTGGGGGGAAAGCACACATTTGCCCATTTTCTCTCAAAGAACGAAGATCAGACCATCCCTAATCTGCAAGCTGCAGACATGTGACCTCCAACCTTGTCTGACAGCTAACGGGGGCAACAAGGGAGTAGACGCAAGGTAAGAAGGAAGGCATGCACTTTCACACCTGCCTCAGAACCGACCACCCAGGAACCTTCCAGATGGCTTTTGTGAACAATGATTTATGGGGTTAGTGCCTGTTTAGCCTAAATTTAAGTCACTGGTAACTCGTATTTTTCTAAAAATTCAGCTAAATCAACCACAGGGCTGCAGGAGGCAAGCTAAGAGCTACCAGCTTATCCAGAGAGAGAAAGCCTGCTGGGAAAAGGGAGAAGACAGCCTGGGACGGAGGCTGGCTGGGAGAAGCTAAGTCAAACCGACAGATTCCAGAGAGGGAACTTGACACAGGTCGGGCGAGAGGCCTGGGGAGGAGGAAACCAAACTTGCCTTTTTGTTTTCAGATCTGGAAGCCTGGTGGATGCGGCCCACTAGTTCAGGGCAGACCTGAGGCAGTGTTAGTGTGTCACCATTAGAGAGCATCTGGGCAAATGGTGACACCCAGCTCAATGTGGCAAGGAACTGAGGGACACTCAGCATCTACTGCTTAAGGACACCAGTGCCAAGACATTCACTTTTGTATGTATAGGACTATAAATATGAGTAAATTTTAATCCCTAAATGCAGGTGAAAAATCCCGTAGGCAAAGAAGGGAAAACTTACTCTCCTAAGTTCCCAAATACTTTTCTATTACGAGGATGGTCTGGGCATTTAAGTATTGGTTTTCTAACACGTCTAGATGGGAAATCCAGCAAAGAGAAGTAAGAGAAGATCACACGGGGTCAACTTCTAATGATAGAATAAAAGAACGGCTAAAAGCTTGGCTATAGGTCAATAATCTTCCTTCCTTCTTGTTCACACAACGAAATCAGAAGTTAGGTTCTACATATTTTCTTACAGGGTGCTGTGAGGTTGGGAGCTGAGGAAGTGTTTCCTTGTCATGGAGTGTCTATTATGAGCCTTTTGTCAAGCCATGGAAGTATCTCTGAACTAACACAATGGCATTTTTATCTACTGCAGAGAAATGAGGAGTGCTACAAGCTTTCTTGTGGGGAACTAAGTCTTTCATGTTACTTAGACCGTACCTAGGGTGGCAACCTGGAATGCTGGGCCGCAGGCACGCCCTGTAAAGATATGTGTCTTGTGACTATGAGGACAAAGTTAACCCTTGTCCTGAGCCTAGATTATCCCTTCTGATAAGCATATCCCTCCTGATATGCAAACAGGATGTAAACCTTGATTATCCCTTCTGATAAGCATATCCTTTCTTATCTCCTGAAACAAATAAATACCTGGAGCAAAGGTGTACTAGTATTCACTTAGCACACAATGCTATGTGGGTCCCCTGCTCCCTTAATTCCTAACTTTGTGTCTGTGTTTCATTCCTGCACCATCCTGTCAGCAATACTTTCTTAACGCTGAAAATATCTGTACTCCAAGACGCCCATGGCAATGAAAAATACAACCTTCTCTCCCCCATTTGCTTGACAGCAAGGAGATCTCATGGGCTCAATGGAAAAATCCTGAGAGCTCATCACCTGCTAACAATCATGGCAAATGGGAGACCTGAATCAATATTTTCTGTTATAATAATTAACAAGAGACACAGAAGCCCTGCTATCTTCTCTCTACCAGGCTGGCAGAAGAGTAACAGTGAACAAGGTAACTGGGGAAAGGAGAAAAGAGCTAGACCTCAACCTGTGTCAAGGATTACTCGTAAACAAAGACATCTCTGGCATTAGAAGCTAAAATCAACATAAATTTACTTGCTTTTAAAGAGAATAAAAAACTTTCAAATATACAGTTATGTATGTTATTGCCACATAAAAGCTCATCAAAAGCCTCGCTGAAACAGAAAAAAGTAAAATTTATTTTGGGGGAAAATATAGTGACAAAATAAATGCTAGTTGGAAAGACACCTTTTTATAACTTTCTGAATATGGCAACATGGCCCATCAAACTAAAAGTCCAAGTGAGTGTATTTTGATCCCAGCTCTACAATCTTTGAGAGCTTGGCAGTCTTCTGGCTTCATTATTTGCAGAATTAATGACTGATCACTAAGCTCTATCTCAGCTGTTTACAGGATTCAGTGAGGCCAAGAGAATAAATAACTCACACAGAGAAACTTATCTTTCATAAAGGAGTGGTGACAGACTGCTTTGATATCTCCTTAGATAACAGAGTAAATTAACAGGTGGATTCCCAAGAAATTGGAGGATATAGAAAGAAAGTATCTTATTTTTGTTCACTGACTGATGAAGACACTTGTCTGGCTACACCAAGCCCAGTTCTAGCACATAAACTAACAAGGAAGAACTCAAACATAAAATAAAGACAGTAACAGATATTTTACCTTGAGCTGTGCTTTATGGCTTAAAGTCCACAAAGCACGCACACATCTATTTCATCTAACGCTCAAAGCAATCCTCGATGAAAGGAGGGCTTCCCACGTCTTCAGAAGGGATGAGGAAGCAGAGGGAGAGCCAGGCTCTCCGACGTGCTTAAACGCATGCACCTCACTGCTGGCAGAAGCGGGACTCGACTCCTGGCCTCTGGCACTGGGTCACCTGTCCTGACGCTGGAGCCTATCTCTGCTGAGTGACACTCACCTCACTAGCAAGGTGACGGCACCCGCCACCACCGGAGAAGCAACGCTGGTCCCGGAGAGGGCCCGGCACCCTCCCTTCACACCGGAACCCCTCACTCCAGCACCATAGGTGACAATGTCAGGTTTCACACGGCCATAACCTCCTGGCAGCTCCTGTGGAGAGAAGGAGCCAGTTTCTTGCCCAGCACACATGCTGGGACACCATGTCGTGTAGTTACGGGTGAGGAAACCAGACCATATCCGTGGGTCATTTAAATAGAGCGTCACTTTAGAAAAGTACTGGTTGTAGATGGAAATTCTATTTTCTAGGTTTGATGATAACTTAGAAAATAAAATTATTTGGGTGTGTTTTACAAATAATCAGCATACTAGCAGGACTGTAAGGCAATTAAAAAGCTAATATTTTAATTTTGCTAACATGTCAGTCTAGAAACCGAACAAGACTAGAAACTGGAAACTGACTTATCTCTAAACTTAAAGTTAGAGCTATGTTAGAAAAATTAGAAAATTAATATCAAAAATTAGAGAAGAAACCATGTTTCTGGTTGGCAAGGGACAATAAACGTAGTTGCCATAACTGGCTATTTCAAACTGTCACAAAAGTAAAAATCAGAAACTATTTATTAAAGATAAACATAATTGTACAAGTAACCTGAGATAAGATCTTAAGTGAGTATTTTCCAAAGCTTCCTGGAATCTGGGGCCAAACGAGAATTACAATAGGCTCTTCTATTCTGCCAGACAGAAGTATACCAACATGAAGGAAAAAAAATCTCTCATGTTCATCAAATATAAAAGGACTCTGGATCATATATGCGGGACATGGAGTAAATATATCTTCAACTGCAGCTCTGTAGATGACTCGGGAACATTTCTCAAAAGGTCATTAAAGACCAGGCCTTGCTGAAGACCAAGGGCATGACATTCCTTCATAATTCAGGGAAGGTATTTACACAGGGAGCAGGCATTGTGGCCTGGTGTTTGACAGTACAAAGAGACTGCTCAGGGAGCACAGATGGTACACAACACATCCCTGGGGCTGACTCCCTCGGGGGCTGGGGGGGGGCCACCAGACTGTGGCATCAATTCAAAGAGGTGGCATCTGAGTGCCCGTGGCGGGGGCCTGGTGGGGCTGACCATGTGCCTTAGGCCCCAGGCCAGCTGCCAGGAGAGGTGAGACAGCTGTGGTATTGGGCGCCAGGGAAGGCCACCCTGTCACATGGACGCAGGTGTGAAGGAGGCTGACCATGTCCACAGGAAGCTTGGAAGCCCTCCTGGGACTCACCTGAGACCTCAGAGCTCGGCCCACACGGTGAGAACACAAGAGATGACCTGACCCTGGAGAGTGCCAGGGGCTGGGCTGGGGTACCCCTCAGCCGCCTCAAGGGTCAACGCACCCACAGGCTCCAAGACAGCACCTCATTTTGAATCAAACTCTTTTCTGATAGGAAAGGAGAATGAACTTGCTGCACAATCAAACCCCAAGTAGCTGAATTAACCTGTGGGAGTTATCTATTTTCTCCAGCTAAATATAATAATTTCTGTTTTAGCAGGTTTGATGGTAAGCTGTTCTCACTAGCTTCCTCAGTTTTTTAAGGCCAATACTGTTCAGCCTTAAGATTTGGGACAGCAAAATCTTCTCATTAGTAGAGAGGACGACTGCCTACCTTCTACTAAATACAGCAAGCAGGAGGAATCCAATACACCCAAAATGTCAGATACTTAGAAGTAAGTTAAGAAGAAGGAGAAGTAGGAAAGCTCTCGCTGTCCCCCATGTGGAGCCAGCATCCGGCCTTCCGGCTGGCTCGAGATGACTCATGGGGAAATGGCAGACACAGAGGGTCCCGAGCTCCTGCCTCGTGGCTGGGCAAGCACTGCAGCCCTAGCCACCCAGTCCGTGAATCTGAGGGTCAGTCAACCTTTTCCATGTGTGCACCCATAAATACATCCTGATACTTTTACACAAATGATGACATCTGGCACATTAGACTAATAAAGAAAAGCTTACCCAGGTTGTCATTCCCCTAGAAGAAAAGCGGGCGATGTTATCTTCAAAGTCAATGCCTCCTACTCCAATCACATCCATCTGATCAGCAGGGTTATTCAGAGTGCTAAATGGAGGCAGAGAAAAACAAAAGAGAAAAGAAATTGTGCAAAACAAGTAACTCAAGTAAGAGCAAATAACCCCAGAAAACCTAAGACTTTCTTAGGTGCCTTCTGCAGCTTTGGTGGACTGCTGTTTCTAGAAACACTTCCTCATAGTGTCCTGTGAAAACGCCATGTTCCTGGCCACCTTTGTGCCATGTTCACCTGCTTGTCCCCCACCTGGAACACCCCTTCTCTCCTTCCCTTCTCTGCAGCTTATAACCCTTTGGCCCAGCTCCAGACTCGCTCTTCCCCTCACTACTCCAGGCCTCAAGGCTCACCCTGTTCTCTGAGCTCCACAAGACTCAGCACTCACAACTCATCACCTAATCACTCTCCAAGTGTTTCAAATGTACTCTTCGTGCCTCCCCTTCTCTGGGAAGGCACCACATCTGCCATCTGCACCTGCCAAGGGCAGGAGGGTAGACAGGAAGTGACAAGGGCTGTGCTTTCAGCAAGGACACCAGAAAGGAGAGAAGTGGCTGATGTGAGTTTCTGCAGTGTGTTCCTCCTAGGAACTGTGAGAATGGCTATCTTTATTCTGTATTCTTGAGCTCCTTAGAGGAAAGACAAGGAATGGCAGATAAAAAACATGCCATTCTCTTCAATACCTCAAATGCAATGAAGTTGCAAAAAAAAAAAAAGTGTAATGAATAATGCAAAACTGTCTAAACTATAAAAGGTAATTCAAGAAGAAGCTGAACTATTTAAAAGTATGAAATAATCTGTTATAAAATGGTGTTTTCAATCTGCATTTCTGAACCTTGCCACCCAAAGAATGAACCTTTGACAAATTGATAATGACAAGGGATTCCAAGTAGCTTAAGAGATGTTAGTAGCAAGACATGTGGTGCTTGCTTTTTTTTTTTTATTCAGTTTTATTCAAACACAATCACATAACATACAATCATCCGTGGTATACAGTCAGCCGTTCACAGTATGATCATGTAGTTATGCATTCATCACCACAATCTATTTCTGAACATTTTCCCTACGTCAGAAAGAATCAGAACAAGAATAAAAAATAAAAATGAAAAAAGAACACCCAAACCATCCCCCCATCCCATACCATTTGTCATTTAGTTTTTATCCCCATCTTCCTACTCATCCATCCATACACTAAATAAAGGGGGTGTGATCTACAAGGTTTTCACAATCACACTATCACCCCTTGCAATCTACATTATTATATAATCATCTTTAGGAGTCCAGACTGCTGGGTTGGAGTTTGGTAGTTTCAGGTATTTACTTCTAGCCATTGCAATACATTAAAACCTAAGAGGTGTTATCTGTATAGTGCATAAGAATGTCCACCAGAGTGACCTCTCGACTCCATTTGAGATCTCTCAGCCACCGACTCTATTTCGTCTCATTTTGCATCC
>PVKY010004161.1:0-19862 GCA_004027775.1 Bradypus variegatus
GGAAGACCCGTCTGGCAGAAGTCTCTAGAAGAGATGGGAGGAAAGCAGCCATTCCATCATCAGGGAGGCCACTTAGGAAGTTGTTGCAGTAAACGGCAGGTGACAGATGAAGAGGGCCTGGTCCTAGGTGGTAGACCAGGAGATGGGAATGGATGTGGTTGCAAGATACAATGGAGACAGAGGAGTGAAAATGATTCCATGGTGTGGGACCTTGACATCGGGAGAATAAGGACTGCAGAAGATGGACCAGAAAGCAGGTTTGAGGTAAGGGAGGATGGATTCCGATTGGGCATGAGATGTTTTGCCTGCTTTGGGGCCTATATGGTGATGCCATGCAGGTGCTAGAGTGGGGGGGTTGGACAAGGTGTGACAGGGTTAAAGCTGTGATAATGTAAGTGCCATCAGAGCAGGGACTTTAGCTGCTGACCTAGACCAGTGTCTGACACAGTAGGAACACAAACATTTGTTGAAGGGTTCCTTGACATAAAGGTAATTAAAATGCCCCATATCAGTTCACTGAAGAGTGGGAGCAAGAAGAAATGAGCAGAGGGCTGACCTGAACCTCAGGGTGGAAGGAGAACTCAAGAGAGTCCTGGAAGAGGGGTGGGGGTGGGAGAAGGTGTCAGTTGAGCCAGGTCCTGCAAAGCCCAGGGCAAGGACTTTGGATTGGCACAGTGGTTCAGACTGTCACTCGGTGATGGTGAGGTGGGCACCAGGTTTCCTGGGCTCAGGGACTCTTTAGAAGCTGAGGTCATTTGCCAAGAAGCAAGGGAAAAAGAGATGCTGATGTGAGAACTGACAACATCTAGGAAAGTTCAGGAAAGCTGCACTGAATCTGCAGGAGACTAATAAAAGGGTCAGGAGGAGGAGACTAATAAAAGGGTCACTGAGCAGGGACCCAGGGGAAGCTGGACCTCATGGATTGTGGTGGGATTGGGTAGAGCCATGTCTGGGGGCAGGGGCCGGGAGAGGCGTCACCCACCTGAAGACTTTAGGTCTATAAATTACCTCCTTCAGAGGCCTTTAAATAGTTACCATCAAATGCTGCAAATTCATCTCTGGAAGTCAGGAGCTTTTGTTGGGGATGGACCATTGACTACACTTCCAGCTGGTCCCTCCTTACTGAGCCTTTAGTTTGCGCCAGGCTACGAGCTGGGGGTGGGGGTGGGAGTGACATGAGGAAACAGCGCCTTTCCTCAAGGAGCACGCAGTCTGGAGGCCGCTCACCGCCATCCCTGCCCCTACGGGGAGACCTGTGTCACTGAGTCCCAACCCCAACCCTGCTCCGGTACAGCAGCAGGAGGGACGGACAGCAGCAGGGAGGAAATCTCTGGGCAGACGTCCCAGCCAGGGATCAGCAAGCTTCCTGTCATAGGCTCTGAAACCTGCTTATTTTGGTAAGTTTTGCTGTCTTTTGTATTTTCTGGGTCTGGTTCCCTTTTGTTTCTCCCTAGCCTTTTGGGTATACTCCTTTAAAAATGTACAGCCCGTCTTGGTTGAGCCAAAGGGAATGGGAAAATGCGATTTAGTGATAAAGCTACTTAGGTCCAAGAAAGTCGCACAGTAAATCCTGGGACCAAGTGCAGTGACCCAACACCAAACAGGATAAGAAAACTCAGAGGGGTGCCCCCGGAGCCCATCGCTGCAGTTCTTTGCTCTCCTCGTCCAGGCCAGGAGGCTGCAGCCTTGCTCTGCGAGAGTCAGAGCTAAGCGTGTAGCTCTAAGCTAGGGCGGGTAAGCTGCTCATGGCTGTGCTTTCCTCCTCCCCAGCCAGGGGACATCTGCTTAGGAACCTGCCAGGGAGTCTTCCTGGGGGAGGGGGAGTTTGGGTGCAGGGCCTTGAGGTGTGCCCTTCCCAGGGTGGCCGCTCTGGGCTCTAGATGGGTGCCAAGTGCCAGAGGGTCAGCATGGGGGAGACACGTCCTCCCAGTGAGCTTCACCCGGCACGGGGCTGCTTCATGGAGCCGCAGGATGCTGTAGGCAGAGCAGGTGAGGGCGGTGGGTAGAAGGAGGGCGGCACAGGCCGTGGCTGCCCCGGGGCCCCCTTCCTACCCCAGTCCTGGCGACGGGGCCCGTTTTGTCTGTGGGATCATTTGCGATCACAGCTGCAGCTGCAACCTCAGGCTCCACCTTGGGGGGCTGGGAACTGCCAGCCCCCCTTGGGAGGTCTTGACCAGGTGCTGGGATTCAGACCAGGGATGGGGTGGGGCTGGGGGACCTGGGAACTCCCAGAGTTGGAGAAAGAGAGGTTGGAGGGCTGGGGGTGAAGGGTCCTTCAACTCCTAAGGAAACTCCCTAAATACAGTTCTCCACAGACAAGGAGCTGGAGTTGGGGGCTGGGGACGTCCCCTCCTGACCTGGGTCCTGAGAGTCCCTCTGGAGCCTTCTGGCTGCCTCCAGCTGCTTCCAGGGTGCGGGCCTGGGATGGGTGGGCACCACTCCTGCTCTGACAGTCTGGCTCCCAGCAGCCTGGGGGTGTCCCACAACCCCTGCTTCCCCTCCCTGCAATTGAGGGTGGGGTCATGGCTTTGTCATCTGCCCCACCCCTGGATCCTGGGCCTTGCCTCTCGGCGGGAAGGTGCTGCCCCTCGGCCCGGGACCAACCCCCATCCCCGGCAGCCTCTGCAGAGGCAGCTCCCCAGCCTACGCCTTCCCCTTGGGTCGGGTCTCTCATTTGGACGCGCCCCAGGACACTCTGTTGGCACAACAGACCTGTCTCTCCTGTATTCTTCTCCGGCTCATCCTACGCAGGTGCCACTGGTCCCGGCCTTGCCCCTCCGCTCTCCTCCGAGTTAATCGGCTGTGCAAGGAGCTGCCGCCTGGCTGATGGATGGGCCTCCCTGCCGGCCTCCCCTCCCCAGCTCTCTGCCCCTCACTTCCCACACCCCCATTTTTATCGCCAGGGAAGGACACCCAGGAGGAAGGGATTTCTGGATGAGGAAGGGATTTCTGGATGAGGAAGGGCTGGAGGAGCTGGGTTGGGGGACATGCTTCTGCAGATGAGGGTTTCTGGGGTGCCCGCGAGGTTGCTGTGTGCATGAGCGCCCCAGGCCGCCTTTCCTCCACCTCCTCATCCTTCCCTGACAGCGCCTGAAGGCGGGCGCAGGGCAGGGTGGCCTGGAGAGGGGCCCCGGGACTTGCACGGCTCACTCTCTGGCGGTGAGCGGGGCAGGTAAAGCCTTGGTGGCCCGTCCGGGCAGTGCAGGAACACTCACTGCAAGTGTGAGCTCCATGGCTGTCAGTTCCTGGCCTGGTGGCCGGGCTGAGATCTCCTGTTCCCCTGGAATCTCTCCCCTGCCTCAGGACTTATCCCAGCAGCTGGCCCTTTAGGACATGTCCTCTAAACACCAGGCACATCCCTATTTCATGCAATCCCTGTTTTTGCAATAAGAAAACAGAGATGCAGGGAGGTTAACTATGGCCAGAGTAGAAGGGTAGAAGGCAGAACCATGGACTGACTCCAGAGCCCCAGCCTCAGGTGTGCCAGGAGCACCAGGCCGCAGGGGAAGGAGCCAGGAAACCCAATGTGCACAAGCTTCAGAAGGGCCTGGAGTGGGAGTCAGAGCCTCAGCTCTGGTCCTGGCCCTGTCCCTTGCTGGGGAACCTTGGGGACGTCCCTTTCCCTCTCTGAGCCTTGGCTTCCTCTTCCTCGGTTGCAGGCAAGCAGGGCAGGAGAAGGGCAGGATGCTTCGAGGTCTCTTCTTGCCTGGAACAGCCCGTTCCCTCTCCAGGACTTCAAGGCCAGGGCTGCAGCTGGAAGCGCTCGTCCCCACCCTCCTTCCCTCTCTCCACTTCCCTGCTCTTCCCCACCCTCAGCCTGTCACTTGGGGCCTGTAATCAATGAGACGTAAAATGAGAAAGTCCGGGAACTAGCAAAGCATGGAGAGCAGCTGGGGCAGCCCTGCAAGGGGGCCGGCCGGCCCTCCACCCAGCCCAGGGGCTCCCAGCTGGAGGGCAGAGTGAGGCCCATTCTCAACCAGTGCAAAGGCCTCACCTCAGAAAGAGGAATGCAACCCATGTGTATTGACTTGGAAAGATGTGTCCAGGAGGTATGGCTGAGTCATAAAAGCAGGCTGCGGATCTTCTCCATCAAACGACCCCATTCAGGCCGCTATATGGAAGTGCAATTGCACAAAGGGGAGGGGAGATCCTCACGTGCAAACTGCAGTTATCTCTGGAGTAGGATTATAGGAGAAATACTTGTTTTCTACTTTAGATATGTTTTCTCTATTGGACTCTTAAATATATATATACTGCTTTTATAATTTTTTAAAAAGATAATTTTATAGTAACAATATGTCTACCATGGTGGGAAAGGCCTTACAGAAATGCTGCTGTTACAGGTGTGCATGGTTAACAAAAACACTCGGTGTCTTGGCTTTGGACGGGAAGACCAGTTAACTCCTGCTCATCCAAAGTACTTGATCTAAAATCAAAGTCCAGAGTTTGATTTTTTAAAAGGGAGAAAATCCACAGTCCCTTCATGAGACGGATTTGTAAGACATTTAGTCAAATACATGGTCCTTGAAACAAAGGGGTGTGATGGGGAGAGGGGTCCTCTCCACTCAGGCCTGGCTGCTGTCGGGGCGGTTGGGACTGAGGGCTCCCAGCCCCTGGGTACCCCACACAGCATGAGAATCAAACCCACAGCGGCACTGGGGGGTCCAACCTCTCTCCACAAGAGAGATCTGGCTCTCCTCCAAGGAGCTCCTGAGGGCCCCCAGGACACCGTGGCTCCTGGCTTTCCAGATTTCTCCTGCAACCAAGAGAGCACAGGGACACCCCTAAACTGAGGACGGTGTAGAGTCGGGAACGTCCCTTCTCCTTTTGCCCTGGGCTTGAGCAAGCTGCAAATTAGGGGAGGCTGGTGAAGGGGACTGGGGTTTCAGCCTCCGTCTGAATGGCTCTTCGAGGGTGGAGAGGGTGGAGGGACTCGGAAGGGACCGCGGGGCTGTGCAGGGTGGCTCCAGCTGAGGGCTTTTGTCAGTGCCCAAATGACCAATGCCATTTCCCCCTCCCAAGGAGTCAGCACAGAGTCAGACTCAAGTTTATTGGTGGAGCTGCTGTGGAGTCCTCCCTCTCTCTGGGAAAGCTGAGGGCACAGCACCAACAGAGGGATGGACAGACAGACCCCCAACGGACACATGGATGGTGTCTTCATAGAGATCAGAGCACAGCCACACAGGCACAGAGACACACAGGCCACAGCACCACGAAACACGCACACAGACACAAAATCCACAGGGCTAGAACACATGGACAAAGTGCAGGCTTTGGGGCCCCTGCATAGACAGAGGGAGGGCCACATGGGGAGGGGGCCCCACTGCCCTCCCCAGCCCAGGCACACCAACAGCACAGAGACGGGCAGATGCCCAGTGCCGGCTGGCCTGCCACACAGACAGATGCACGAAAAGGTGGCCACAGCTCTGCAGAGCAGGGGGAGCAGAGACCAGGGGGTCCCTACACCCCCATTCCCCATGCCGAGGCCCAGGACACCCCTGCATTCCATTTAGCCTGGACTTCCGCCTCCACTGTCCCCATGCTTCAGTCCCACCCACTGGGGCTGGGATGTTTGGCAGGTGGAAGGAGGGGGAGAGTAAAGGGACCCAGTTCCCACCCTTCTCCGAGAGCAGGGAGGCAGGTGACCAGAGCCCAGGGCTGAGCCTGGGCCTGGCAGTGGGGCGGGCGCGGGCCGCAGCTCAAGCTTGGGGGGGCTCCCGGCAGCGCAGGCACTGGGCCATCTCGGGCCGGTACTGCTCCACCTGCAGCGTGCAGCTGGAGAATCCAAACCGGGAGGAGAGCCGGGACGAGGCTTCCGCCAGGACAGCTTCAGGGTCTGCCGTCGTGTCTGTGGGAGAGCGATAAGGGGGTGGCATCATCCCCTGGGAGTCAACACCAGGCAGGGGCCGAGATAAGACCAGTGAGCACTGGAGCCCGGTGGAGGGGGCTGTGCAGCATTAAGGGCTTGAATGGGGGGCTCCATTTTCTTTGTCTTGTATGAACAGCATAAAAACACCAAAGAAACTGCTGGAGAAACTCACCCCTAATTGACCACATGAACACACTGAACAGTTCTTATTTTTCTCTTCTCTTCTGCTCTTTGAGTATCAACGCTCAGCTATCTATTTCAGCAGCAAGACCACCCGGTTTTCAAGAACAATTCAGATGTTAAATATTCTGTCCTGTCCCGTGCTCCCACTAGAATTACCATCAAACATCCCACAATATTATAATATTTTTGGCACCCAAATTGCATGTTTCTGATTGCTTCCTGCATCTGGATGAAACTCAAAAATCCTTTGTCAACTCATGAGTCACCATATATATTTTTAATAGTAGAGTCATAATGTAGCTTTCATTTTGCATTCAGGTTTTTCTCCGAGCATTATACCATAACCATTTCTGCTGGTTGCCACACGATCTCCACAATCATCATTTTTAATCGCCCCGTGATGCTGCACAGAGTGGAGCTGCCCTATTTTCCTCATGGTGCCCTGTCACTAACCCTGAGGGTCCTGGGGATCTTTTGTGGGGCTACTGACTCATTGCCCTGCTCCAGGGAAAGTGAAGCCCCCCCCTCCCCGAGCATCCAGACTGGCTTCCTCATCCCCAGCAACTGTGTTTGTGTTTGGCGGGGGGGGAGGGGGGCTGAAACCATTCTGGCCATTCGTACTGTCCATGTTGTGGGGCAAGGGAGGGAAACGGAGGTGTGTTTCCAGGAAGGAGCTGCCTGGGGCCAGTGCGGACTCACCTATAGCCAGGTGTGCGGAGGCAACATGGTAGGTGAGCGTCAGGGCCCACAGGTGCAGCTCGTGGGTTGCCCGGACTCCTGGCACCGACAGCAGGGTGTCCCTCACGGGCTCATAGCCCACACTGTGGGGGGCACCTGCAACCAGCACCCGCCGGCCTTACTGCCAGGGCTGTGCCCCCTGCCCGCTACCACTCATCCCAGGCTCCCCAAATTCACCCTTGGCCCGATTCCTCCTTCCAAGTAGGCCCCAAGACTCAGCCCGTGTGGGGGAGCAGGGCGCCTGACTCGCCTTCCATGAGGACCCGAAGAACATCCCGGAGGGTGGGGGCCGTGGAGCCCAGGGCACAGATGGAGAAGAGGAAGGTGCTGATGGGGTCGGCCGCCTTGTACTGAGGCTGTGGAGGGAGAGGCCACTGAATCCAGCACCAGGGGCCGTTAAGCGGAAGGTCCAGGGCCATCCAGAACCAGCAGGACCCGGGAGGCCCACGATCCCTGCCAAGGGGAAAGGGAATCCGACCCAGGGCCCAGCCCGGGGTGTTGGGGAGCTGGCAGCTGAAGTGAGGGGCAGGAGGCTGGGGGTCCTGGGGAGCAGGGGGCTGGGATCCAGGGGGAGGTTGGGGAGGCCCCCACGGATGGTACCTTGAAGTAGATGAGGATGGAGGCAGCCAGCACCCCAAGGCTCTGCAGGAGGTCCCCCAGCACGTGCACAAAGGCTGCCCGGACACTGGTGTTCCCCAGGGGCAGGGGATCCCCGGGACCCTCCTCCAGCGGTACATACTCTGCCCCCCGAGACCTGTGGCTGTGCGGGGGCCCAGCCTGGTGCAGCACGAAGGCCATTCTGAGGGGGAAGCAGAGCGGCTCAGCCCAGGCAGCCAGTTCCCAGCCCAGCCCGGCCTCCTTCTTCTCATCTCCCCGGCAGCCCTTTCTCCACCTGTTGTCCCAGCCCGGGAAAATGGCAAATAATGCAGCCTGGGGGGAAGAATGCTGGCCTCGGTGCCAGGAGACCTGGATTCAAATCTCGCCCTGCCACTTAAATAGCGATGTGACTCAAGCGAGGCACCCTGTCACCTCTGTGGATGGATTTCATTAACTGTAAAGCAGGGGCAGTGCCACCCACCGCCAGGGGGCGTGGTGGGGTTGCCCTGAGAGCACCCTGGTCAAAGCCCACGGCTGACACACAGCAGGCCCTGCACAAATGCCCGTACACTCTGAAGTGTGGCTGCCTCCCCCAGTCCCCTTCTTGGGCACATCCCCAGCAGGCAGTGGGGAACTGTGCGTGCAAATGTGCAGTCTCCTGACGGGCAGCGGGAAGCCAGCTCTCCCATCCTGGGGCAGGATGTCTGGCCCTGGGACCCATGGGGTACCAGCTCTGCCCCAGGACGTACAGCAGGTTGGCACAGACGGCAATGCTGGCGGTCAGCAGCATGGCGCCCCCCTCGATGTGGTAGTCGCTGTGCAGCAGGCGGATGAAGGCCAGGTACAGGAGGATGCCGGTGACCATCCAGAGGGAGACCACGGAGGCCAAGGCCCCCAGGGTCTCTGCACGGGGAGACAAGCCGTCAGGGGCCTGCCTGGGAGCCCGAGAGCTGCCCCCTGGTGAGACGGGAGGCTGGGCCTTACCTGAGCGGTGCCAGCCAAAGGTCATGGTGCGGGTGGCCGGGCGGGTGGAGAGCCAGAGGGAGAAGAGGCTGCCCATCATGCTGCCCACATCCGCCAGCAGGTGGGCCGCATCGGTCATGATGGCCAGGCTGTGTGCCAGGTACCCACCTGCAGGGCAGGTCCGTCAAGAACGGATGAGTCTTGTGGGGACGAGACTGGGGGATGTACACTGAAATGGGAACTGTGGGCCCCTCTGGTGATGGGATTACAGGTCACTCACCTACATTTCTAGTTTTTCTACAGTGGCATATTTCGTTTTAGTAACAAGAAAAAGTGGTTTTTAAAAGACCAGTTCATCCCGAAAAGCCAGCATTATACTGAGCCCAGCCTTGCCCTGAATGCCCCTCAGGACTCTGCCCCTCTCCCGCCCACACTCTGAGTCCTGGGTCCTCTACAGGGCACCCTACTTTCCCCACCCCGGCATCTCCACCCAAGAACCTGCCTGGTGGAGAGTGGGGAGGGTGGCCCGGGAAGCTGCCCTCCCACTTACCGACCACCTCCCCGGCCATGAAGACGCAGCACACAGCACAGGCCGCACACAGCTGCCTCCGCGCCTGCAGCCGCTCGGGGGTGAGGCCAGGCTGCGGAAGGGGGTCCCTGTGGCAGGGGTGGAAGGGCAGCTCCACGGGTGCCGGCTCCTCAGGGAGGGGCTCTGAGGGCCCTGGGAAGAGACTGAGGCGAGCAGCAGGGTTCAAGCTGGGGCCCAGCCCTCGGGCCAGCCCGCTTCCCACTCCCAGGCCCCCAGCACCCCAGAATGGCCTCCATCAGCTGCGCCCCCTCTTGCTCCTTCCCCAGGCCTGCTCACACCTGGGAACCCTGTGGACAGAGGTACACAGGAGAGACAGGGACGAAAGGGACAGCTCGGACCCCAGTGTCCCCTTCCCTTCCAATCACAGCCGGAAACTCCTTAAAGACTGTCTAGTCCATCACTTCATTAAATAAATGAGAAGTGTGAGGCTTAGAGAGAGAAGGACTTGTTGGGGTGACATGGGGCATTGCCAGGACTAAAACCCCACCAGATTAATTCCTTATGATGGACAACAAAGGATACAAAAGGAGCAAGACATTCTTTCCACCTCTGGGAGCTTTCAGTGAACAAGACAAATGTGTGTGTGAATCACTATGACCCACAGCAGAGGCTGACCACTGCCATCAGAGCAATTCAAGTGCCATCAAGGACGAGTCCCTTGACTTTCTCCCTTGTGCAGCCGCCCACAAGGCTGAAAGGAAAGAGAGGACCCAGGCCCCTGCTGTTGTAATAAAGCAGGAGGCCAAGAAGGTAGTAAAACCTGTTTGAGATAAAGCCCAAGGACTTTGGCAATGGACACGACATCCAACCCAAAAGGGACCTCACCCTCTTTGTCAAGTGGCCCTGCTACATCCATTGCAGTGGGAAAAGGGCATCCTCCACAAGCAGCTGCAAGGGCCCCCCACCACCAACCAGTTCACCTCAGTGGGCCTCAGACCACCTGATAGCTGTTCAACTACGTAAGCTGGCCTGGAAGTACAGACCAGGGACAAGGCAGGTGCTGTGGGCCCAGGCTGAGGAGAAAGCAGCTCACATGGGTGTCCCCACAGAGGCCACCTGCCCCTCAGGCAGGGCTGAATACAGTCAGCACCTTGGTGGGAAACAAGAAGGCCCCGCTGGTGAAGGCTGCACATGCCCTGGACCCCATCGAGCTGGCGGACTTCCTTCCTGCCTTGCTGCGTCAAACAGGGGCTTTCCTACCTTACCATCGAGGGAAAGGCCAGGCTGGGACATCCTGGCCACACCTGATGCTTTCACACAGGTTAACCTGGAGAGCTAAGGAGCTCCGGCTAAGCTGCTGGAAGCAATTGGAACCAGTACCGAGGACAGATGTGATGGGATTTGCCATCAGAGGGGATGCAAGGTCTTGCCTCCCAAATCTGTGGCTCAAATTGCCAAGCCGGAGAAGGCAAAGGCTAAAGAATTTGCCACTAAACTGGGTTAAATGTACACAGTTGACTTTTCTGTGTATAAAAATAAAAGCTCTTCCTCAAAAAAAAAAAAAAAGCTCTCAGGGCTCAGAGGATGACGGGAGAGAGAGATTTTAACGAGGAAATCAGGGAAAACACTGGAAGAGGTGACACATGAGAAGGGCTTGAAAGATGGGAAGGCTTTTGACAAAGATGAGGCACACAGTGCCAGGCAACGGGAATGTGCAGTGAAGGTGGTATGAAGGTGTGCAGTGGACTCTTAGCATGTGACTTTGGCTTCAGTGTGGCCTCCCTTCCAGGTCCTATGTCCTCCCTGGACAAGCAGCTGAAGCATGGCCCTTTAAGAGGGGAGTGGAATGTTGGGACCCAAAAAATCTGAGGTTCCTGGCACAGAGAACTGATGACCAGATTCCAGAGCTGGGTTGTCAAGGAGGGGAGGGGGGTGCAGGCTGCTGTGCTGGGGGGGCGGGTAAGAGCCCTGGATTGGCAGTCTGCCCTACACTAGCTGGACCTCAGTCTGACCATAAGCACCTAGCAGAGGCCACCTTAACTGCCCAGTGCCATAAGCCTCCCTCCACAAGTGAAAGGGGGTGGGGGTCTCACCTGGGAATGCCAGAGGCCGAGCTCAGACTGAGCCTGAGGTCCATCTGGGCTCAGCTCTCACCTCCAACACCACCCAACTTGAACCCCAGCAAGGACAGAACCTTCCACACAATAAAAGTTTAAATAGAAAATTCAGTCCTAGAAATACTCACGGAGGTCACGGAGGTGTGACAAGAATACCCATGAGTGAAAATGATGGCTCCAGATAGAATCGTGATCACAGCGGTAAAGCGGGGGGGGGGGGGGTGCCCGGGGCCTTTTGGTTGAAGGAAAGCTCTGTCAAGTGGGCAAATTGAGGTTTGAGGGGAGTCAGGAGACATTTGCTGCTTGTGGGGAGAATTCAAGGGCTGGTGGGTAAATTGCATTTCTTGAATCTCAAAAGCCCCTTCTGAAACTTAGAATCTGGGTGTGTATGATTCAGGGCGTTTTTCCAGAGGTGATGGGGAGATGAGGGTGGCTCTGAAACCCATTCCCACTCATTCGAGGAGGCGTGCCATGCAGTGCACAGAGGACAAGCCCAGGCCCAGGGAGAGGCAGACACAACAAATCACTAGCAAGGAGAGGCTCTGAGGGTCAAGAACAAAAGGCTTTGGTGGCCAAAGAGGAAGGGAGCAGCTTAATAGGGGTGGGGAGCTGTCACAGAGGAGATGCTGAAGGAGATGAGACCTGGGTGGAGAAGGGCGCTCCAGACAGGTGGAATGTCTAAGTGTTGAGACCGGAGAAGGGCTCAAAGGAGCATGGGGGAAGATGCATGGATTGATTTAGCAAATATTTCCTGAGCTCTTTCCTGAGATGTCCTTGCTGACGTACTAGTCTGGGAGGAAGAAAGGAGAGGAGACGGAGGGGTCAAGAAGAGAACCAGGCCAGAGGCGCCTCTTTCGGAAAATGGTGCAGGATTTGGTGACTAATAGTCAGATGAGAAGAGGAGCTGGGGGTCAGAGACGTGAATACAAGGAGCAAACACATGCTGGGTCGCCTTGGAGCAGTGGACAAGATGCCTTCCCTGCCCGTGTAAGGCACGGTGCAGCCGGCCATCAAGGCAGCTAGCCATCAACAGGCTGCTCCCTTTTGTTCTGCATGAATTGGGCACTAAAGAAGCATCCTTTTCTTTGGGGAGAAAGGGTGTTTGCGGGTGGGGGGCACATTCTGTTTAAAGAGAAGGAAAGGCAGTTTCCTGTCTCTGGCCCTCTGAAATCACAAACAACAAATAATATTGAATGGGGAGAGGAGAGAGGTAGGGCCTGGAGCCGAGTCCAAAGGATCTTTTGGAGATGCCAAGGCCAAGGCTGGAGCCCCACAGCTGCCGGCATCTGCAGTCCCCTGCAGGACAGAGCCAGACGGAACGTCTTCCCTCCCTGCCGCTCACTTCCCCCATCCCATGCCCCTCCAGGTCTAAGGCCCCCACTCAGGGAAAGAGCGAGAAACACACGGAGGCACCACGTCAGAGACAAAGGGACAGGGGCTGGGAGAGAAACAAAGATTGGGAGAGGTGGGAAAAGAGAAAACGCCGGAGACCCCGTCAAATTCCGGAGACAAACGGACGGTCAGTCGACAGACAGAATAGTCGGTGGGGGTGGCCCGGGAAGGCCCGGCGCGGCCGCTCGGAGGGGCCGGGGTGGCGGGAGCCGGCGGGCGCGGGGCGCGGGGGCCGGCGGCGCGGAGGCGGTTCTCCGGCCGCCCCCAGCCCGCTGTCCCGGCCGCTCGGCGCGCCTCATTTCACACCTCGCCGCCTCCGGCCCCGTCTGTGCCGAGCCGGGAATACCCCCGCCGCCCGCCCGCACCTGCTCCTCCTGGCCGCCTCCTCGCGCCCCCGCGGCCGCCCGCCCCCCAGGGGCCGGGAAGATCGGCCGCCGAGCCCGGGGACCCCCGGCGAGCCGCGGCTGGAGGGGGCGCCCCGATCCCCGGCGCGCGCAGGGCAGGGCCGGGCGCCTCGGCCGCCCCGAGCTCCCGCCGCGAGGGCCCTACAGTCAGGCGGTCCTCGCGGCACCCGGCGCCGACTCTGGCCCGACGGAGGGGCAGCCAGAAGCGGCAGGGGCGGCGGCGGAGCCCCCAGAGCCGGGAGAAAACGGGGGTGGTGGGGACGCAGCGTGGCGTGGCGGGCTGTGCGCGTCGGGCGGGCTTGGGGGCGCGGGCCGAGGTGGGCGCCGCGAAGCCGGGGGAGGCGCGGTGCGCTGGGGCGGCCGGCCGGGGGAGACACGGAAGGGGCCGATGGCAGCAGGGTGGCCCGGGTGTGTCCTACCTCTTCAAACGCAGGCTGCCAGCGCCGCCGCCGCGGTCCCGGGCGCTCACCAGGCGAGTGGCCTCCGTGCCCCCCGTGGCGGGAGACGGCTCCATGTCGCCGCTGCCCCGACCGTCCAGGCCTCGCAGCGGGAGGGAGAAGCGGGGCGGGCCCCGCACCCGGTCCGGACTCCCCGCAGGGCCGCGGGGCCACCCGGGTGGAGGGAACTGCGGCGACTGTGGCGCTGGGAGCCCGAACTGCAGATCCCGCGGCCGCTGGAGCCCCGCCCCGCGTGGGGCGAGCGCCCCAGGCCCCGCCCCCAGGCTAGCCAGCCTCGCCCCCAAGCCTAGGCCCCGCCCCCGGAGCCCCGCCCCGAGGGCCCACAGCGCCATTTACCGGCCCGGAGCCCCGTTAAGGCGGTGGCAGCTCCGCCCCGGGTTGTAGAGAACGCCCCGTAGCCCCTCCCACTCGGAGGAGTAGCCCCGCCCCCGATTCTATGGACCGCCCTGTCCCCGTAGCTCCTCCCACTCGGCGGGTTGCCCCGCCCCCGGATCCCGGAGTCTCGGGACCCTCGGACCAACCCTCTTCTCTCGCACTGCCCCGCCACCCCATCACCTCGGGGCCAGCCCCTAAGCGGAGCGGAGGTGCGGATCCCTGACCTAGCTCGAGAGTCCCAGAAAGAACATGTGGTGCGCGGTTATCTGACACATCCTGGAGACCTCGGGGGACTCCCGCCAGAAACCTCTCTGTGGAGAGGCTGGAGTCGCAAGTGGCGAGCAAAAACCCTGCTGCCTAACACTGTACTGCTGACGATCATTTATTTGTGTACACGGACATACTGGTGACCAAAAGCTCCTTCAGTACATCATCACCCCTGTTTTTCAGATGCGTGAACTGAGGCCCCAAGGAGAAGTGTCCAAGGTCATGTGGCGGGTAAAGAGGGGCCCCACCCCGGAGCCCCGCGCTCCTCTCCTCCCCCGGTCAGCGCCGCTCTGGCCCCTGAAGGGAACGCGCCGCGGTCCTGTCACTGAGGAGCCGTTTGGGGCGGACGATCCGCGCCCACCCTTCTGGAGTCACAAGCCACAGTTCGTGGAAGGAGGCTGCGGCCAGCTTGCCGCCAGGTGACTCCTCACCGCAGGCCCTGCAGCACCGTCCCGGGGCCTCGGCTCATGACAGCCCAGGGGAAGGGGTGACACAGCAAAGTCGGTCGCCGAAGCTGGAGTCGAAACTTCCAATGCTCCCGGTTCTCCGCCCCGGGCACCTGGCGCCACCGCGGAATGAAAGGGGGTGGGGGTGGGGTCTGGATCGTGCGCTCTTCTCTGTGACAGTCTGTGAAGAGGAGGGTCCGTAGGAGGGGAGAGTGCGCAAGGCTGGGAGGCGTGGAGGGTGGGAGTGGAGGCAAGAAACCCCTCATAACACACTGGGCGTACAGAATTTAGGGTGCTGGGAATAGACACACTGACCCCCATGTTCCCAACATTGTTAGTCCAAACAATGGGACTGCGTGTGCACTTCCAAAACCCAAACCAAGCCACAACCAAAAACCAAAAACGGAAACACGTGCCAGAGAGTGGTTGGAGCCGAGGGGGTTAACCTGGGAGAGCTTCGCGGAGGAGGTGAGGCTTCAACGGATTAGGCATGCTGGGCGGCGGGCTGCCTTTCCGGCGGGGGAGTTTGCTGCTCGTGCCAAGATGTGCGGGCGCTCTGTGCGAAGGGATGGTCCTGCGCGATGCTGCGAGGCCGAGGGGAGGAAGCCGGAGTGTTCGCGCGTGCCCTCGGCCCACGTCGCGCGCCCGGCCGCCGCCAACCTGCCCTGAGCGCCCTCTGCCTACCCCCTACCAAAAGGGCCACCCAGAGCCTACGCGGCCGAGGAGCGACGGGGCTGCGGGGCGGGGTGGCTTTCTCTCTCCAACCTTCCAAAGCCTAGAGGCGTGGGGCTGGAGGGGCCTTCTCTCCCTCCTCGGGTCCCAGGGAGGCAAACTGAGTCCGCAAGAAGGGAAGCCACCGGCCAAGGTCACCTTGTTGGTCCGTGTCAGAGCCGGGGCGGAACCCCTGTCCTCTGTCAAGGGCCTACGTCAGGGGCCCAGGCACCACCCCCGGCGCCGTCGGTTTTAGAAACTCCTCACAGCCTAGGGACCTCCCCAAGTCTGAGCATCCCGGGGCTGGGGCGCGGAGGGAGCCCGCGCCCTGCAAAGCTCAGATGCGCAAGTCCCGGCCCAAGCGAGCGGAGAGTGGGCAGAAACCGCCCGGCCCTCCGCCGGGAAGGGGCTTTTTGGCACGCCTTGGCCGATGACGACAACAGGGGACACGATAATAACAATGGCTTCCTCCGGGGTTTCCCTTCCCCAGCAGCCCGCGATTCGTGGACAGCAGCCCCGGGTGCCCGAGAGGGGGCGCAGACGCTGGCACGTGCCCGTCTCGCCACCGGCGGTGCGCGAACCAGAGGGGAGGGCGAGAGCGTCGGAGCGGAGGGGTGATCTGACTGCCCCCCGCCGCGGCTCGTCTGGGGTGCGGGCCGAGGAACCAGCGGTCTCCGGAAGCCGAGGGCCCCCGCGTTGGGAAGACAACAGTTGCCTTTGCATAGAAATTTATGTAAGGAAAACCTGGCAGCAAACAGACTGTTGGCACCTGTTTCTAAAAATGCCATCAAGTGGACCTGTGAAAGTATTTGCAAAGGGTCCCCTCGAAGGGCAGGCCTGAAGAAGGGGCTGCGCCTGAGTAGGAGCCTGAATGGGAAATTACGGTGGAGTCGGGTCAGCTCAGGACGGGCGCCCTTGGGCCAACTACAAATTCCACTTAAACTGAACCGCTTCTTCCTGCAATACACCTTGTTAGCCTAACTAGTGAGTCATAGTGAACGAAACAGACAAGTTCCCTCCCCTCCTGGCTCTCCCTTGATTGCAAGCGATTCCTATTCTGCAGTCCTCTGTTACTGATTTACCCACCTTCTCTTTTTTTTTTCTTTAATGAGAGAAGTTGTGGGTTTACAGAACAATCATTCAGAATTCCCATATACCACCCTAATATTAATGCCTTGCATTGGTATGGTACATATGTTACAAATGATGAAAACACATTTTTATAATTGTACTATTAACTATAGTCCATGGTTTAACTTAGGGTTCACTGTGTTGCACAACTTCATGGACTTTTTTTTTCTTTTAATTTTATTCTAGTACCATATATACAACCTAACATTTCCCTTTTAACCACATACAAATATATAATTCAGTGCTGTTAACTAGTTCACAATGTTGTGCTGCCATTACCACCACCCATTCCCAAAACTATTCCATCATCCCAAATAGAAATTGTACATTTTAAGCCTACACTCCCTATTCTCTACCCCCCACCCCACCCCCTGTAACCTATATTCTGCATTCGGATTCTGAGCTTTCTTATTCTGATTATTTCATAGCAGTGATATTATACAACATTTGTCCTTTTGTGTCTGGCTTATTTCACTCAACGTGATGTCTTCATGGTTAATCCATGTTCCTGCATGTATCAGAACTTCCTTCTCTTTTACAGCTGAATAATACTCCATTGTATGTATATATCACATTTTGTTTATTCATTCATTATTTGACGGACACTTGGGTTGCTTCCATCTTTTGGCAATTGTGAATAATGCCTCTATGAACATCGGTGTGCAAATATCTGAGTCTCTGTTTTCAGTTCTTTGGAGTACATACCTAGACGTGGGATTTCTGAGTCATATAGTAATTCTATGCTTAACTATCTGAGGAACTGCCAGACTGTCTTCCACAGTGACTGCACCATTTTACATTCTCACCAACAATGAATGTGTGTTGCTATTTCTCCACATTCTCAGTAACATTTATTTTCTCTCTCTCTTTTTTTTTAATAGTAGCCATTCTAGTGGGTGTGAAATGGTATCTTGTGGTTTTGATTTGTATTTCCTTCTTGGCTAATGATGTTGAACATCTTTTCCTGTGCTTTTTGGCTATGTGTATACTTTCTTTGGAGTAATGCCTATTCAAGTCTTTTGCCCATTTTAAAATTGGGTTGATTGTCTTCTTGTTGAATTGAAGGATTTCTTTATATATTCTGGATAATAAACACTTATTGGATATCGGGTTTCCAAACATTTTCTCCCATTCTGTAGGTTTGTCATTTTACTCTCATGATAATGTCCTTTGAGGCACAAAAGTTAAAAAAAAAATTAAGTTTTATTCACACACTATACAAACCACCCAAAGTGTACAATCAATGGCTCTCAGTTTAATCACAGAGTTCTGCATTCATTACCATAATCAATTTTATAATACTTTCATTGCCCTCTTCCAAAAAAGTAAAGAAAAACCCTATAACCCTTATATCCCTCTATCTTTGACACGTAGCATTGATGTGGTACCTTTGTTGTAATTGATGAAAGAATATTAAAATATTTCTGTTAACTGTAGTCCACAGTTTGCATTAGGTGTATTTTTTCCCATATACTACTTCATTATTAATACCTTGTAATAGTGACATACATTTGTTCTAGTTCATGGAAGAACATTCTTTTATTTATACTATTAACCATATTCATCATCTACAACAGGGTTCACTATGTTATAAAGTCCCATTTTTCATCCTCTAGCTTTCCTTCTAGTGACATGCACAACACTAAATTTCCCCTTTCAATCACAATCACACACACTATTCAGCACTGTTAATTACACTCACAATAATGTGCTACCATCCCCTCTTTACCAAACATTGACAATCAACCTTATTAAACATCCTGCACAAATTAAGCATCAGCTCCCCATTTTCTACCCTTGTTCTATCTCCTGGTAACCTATACTCCAGACATTAACTCCATGAGTTTGCTCATTATAATAATTAATTCAAATTAGTGAGATCATACAATATTTGTCCTTTGGTGTCTGGCTTATTTCACTCAACATAATGTCTTCAAGGTTCACCCGTGTTGTCGCATGCATCAGGACTTTATATCTTCTTACAGCTGAATACCAAATTTTGCTTATCCATTCATCTGCTGATGGACATTTGGGTTGTTTCCATCTTTTGGCAGTTGTGAATAATGCCGCTCTGGAGATCAGTGTGCAAATGTCTGTTCGCTTTCCTGCTTTCAGTTCTTCTGAGAATGCATCTAGTAGCAGGATTGCTGGATCATATGGCAGTTCTATATTTAGCTTCCTGAGCAAACACCAAACTGTCTTCCGCAGTGGCTGTACCATTCTACATTCCCACCTGCAGTGAATACGTGTTCCTATTTCTCTACATCCTCTCCAACACTTGTAGTTTTGTTTTTTTTTAATAGTGGCCACTCTAGTAGGTATAAGATGATATCTCATTGTGGTTTTGATTTGCGTTTCCCTAATAGCTAGTGATGTTGAGCATCTTTTCATGTGCTTTTTAGCCATTTGTATTTCCTCTTTGGAAAATTGTCTATTGAAGACTTTTTCCCATTTCTTAATTGGGTTGTTTGTCTTTCTATTGTTGAGTCATAGGATTTCTTTATATATTCTGGATATTAAAACCTTATCAGATATGAGATTTCCAAATATTTTTCTCCATTGAGTAGGCTGCCTTTTCACCTTTGTAATAAAGTCCTTTCAAACGTGAAAGTATTCAGTTTTGAGGAGGTCCCATTTGTGTATTTTTTCTTTCGTTGCTTGTGCTTTGGATGTAAAATCTAAGAAATCATTGCTAGATATTAGGTCCTGAAGATGCTTCCTTGCATTTTCTTCTAGGAGTTTGATAGTTCTGGTGCTTATTTTAGATCTTTCATCCATTTTGAGTTGATTTTTGTACATGGTAGGACATGGGGGTCCACCTTCATTATTCTGCAAATAGAGATCCAGTTTCCCAGTACCAGTTGTTGAAGAGACTATTGTTTCCCAATTGAGTGGTCTTTGCCCCCTTGTCAAAAATCAGTTGGCCATAAATATGAAAGTTGATTTCTGAGCTCTCAATTCAATTCTGAATGTCTGTCCTTGTGCTGGTACCATTTTGTTTTGCTTACTGTGGCTTTGTAATAAGTTTTCAGATTGGGAAGTGTGAATCCTCCAACTTTGTTCTTCTTTTCCAAGATGGCTTTGACTATTTGGGGCCCCTTACCCTTCCATATAAATTTGATGATTAGCGTTTCCATTTCTGCAAAGAAGGTTGTCAGAATTCTGACTGGGATTGCATTGAATATGTAAATCACTTTGGGTAGAGTTGACTTCTTAACAATATTTATACTTCCAATCCATGAGTATGGAATAAATCCTTCCATTTTTTTTAGGTCTTCTTTGATTTCTTTTAGCAATGTTTTTGGTTTACTGTGTATAAGTCTTATACATCCTTGGTTAGGGTTATTCCTAGAAATTTGATCCTTTTAGTTGCTATTATAAATGGAATTTTTTTCCTTGATTTCTTCTTTTGATTGTTCATGGTCGGTGTATAGAAACACTACTGATTTGGGGGTGTTGATCTTGTATCCTGCTGTGATGGTTAGGTTCATGTGTCAACTTGGCCAGGTGATAGTACCCAGCTGTCTGGTCAAGCAATCACTGGCCTAACAATTGCTGTGAAGATGTTTGTGGCTGGTTAATAAACCAACAAGCTGGTTTATTAAATCATCAGTCGATTGAGTACAGCTGTGACTGATGACTCACCAAAGGATGCGTCTTCAACAATGAGAGGTTGCAATTG
>PVKY010004162.1:0-19919 GCA_004027775.1 Bradypus variegatus
TATTCAGTAAATGGAAGCTTTTACTGTTATTTTTTGCACATGCTTAAACCTTTCCATCTCTTCTTTACTCCTCCTTACTTCATGTCTCTTGGATTTAAAATCTGGTGCAAAACTTGGCAAACACAGGACACTGTCACTGTTTGGCCCTATTCCACTCTTCCTGCCATACTCTGATAACCTCTTTATTATGTGTCCTCCCAGCTCTTAGGCATAATTATGCTCCACTTATCTAGAGGTCAAACTTTTAGCTACCTCTGCCATCTGGAACATATGCAGGAGCCAGAAGTCAACAGAAAAGGCCTCTGAGCTCAGCTGCCCTAGAGTCTAGACCAGACGGTAGATGAAGAAGACAGCAGCTGATTGGAAGGATCAGCTGACAGCAGTGAGAAATGACAGGTGGCACAGAATAAAAGCATAGTCCAGTGGGGCCATTGAGTGTAATGGACAGCGGTTCTGCATCCTGTGATAACCAACGAGAGCATCGTAATATTACAAGTGAGGTGTTCTCCAGTCCTCCTCCTAATTCTGAGTGTAAGGGAGAATTATATTATGTTATGCTTTTTCTATTTTAAAAAGCATGGAAAATATAGGATTTCCAACCAGGTTATTATCTTAAAAACCCTTTGGTGTTTTGGTGTCATATTTTCTGGAAATTAATTGATGTGGAACTCTTTGTTTTTCAAGAATGGGGAAAATACTCGAGTATGGAGTAAAGAACATGGGCTTTTGAATCACAGTCGAGGGTGTAAATCTTATTCCTGCCACCTGGTTGTTAGACGACCTGGTGTAAGTTAACTTTGAGTCTTGGTTTCTTCGTTTATAAAATAGGGATAATAATACCTACCTCAGAGGGCTATCCTGAGAATTGGGTGAGACTGTCTGTAAAGCATCAGATACTTGGACACTTAGAGTGTGTGTACATGGTATCAAAAGTTCAATCAAATGTTGCAGTAACTCAATTCAGTTCTGACGCTTGACTCTCTGGAGTCAGGCCAGACCCTGCAGGTTAAGGCTCCTCCACAAGATTGCCCTTCAGGTCCCTGTCACAAGCTTGGTGGCCCAGACCACCCACACTTCTGACCACTGGCTACAAATTCAGGTGTTCCCACCTCCACTTTGGCTTTGATAATTCACAGAAGTCACTAAAAGTGCTATATTTAAGATGATAGTTTTATTGTGATGAAAGGATACAAATAAGCAAAAAGAAGAGCTGCAGAGGGCAAGGTCTGGGAAGATCTCAAATGCAAGCGTCCGTGTCCTCTCTCTCTGTGGAATCAGAACGTGTCACTCTCCTGCCACAGAGATGTGTCTTCTCAATTGTGGAAGCTCTTCTGGCTTTGAGTGTCCTGAGTTTATAGGGGGTCTTATTATGTAGGCATGACTGATGGAATCAGCGTGCATGTGTTGAGTTCAAGCTGCAGCCTCCTCTCCTCCCAGAAGTTGGGGAGGTAGGCTGATATGATGAGGCTCAAAACCCCAATCCCCTCATCCCATGGTTGGTTTTCTGGTGGGCTGAGCCCCACCCTAAGGCTGCAAATATGACTGTCCCTTCTTGTCTCACTAGCATTTGAACTACCAGGTATGGCCCTGGGTCCACGATGAAGAACAAAAGACATTCTGTCTCAGGAAATTCCAGAGATTTAAAGTTTGCTTCCCCAGGAACTGGGGACAAAGACCAGCCACTTTTTTCATTATACCTCAGTGAGCTAATTTGTTCTGCTTCCCTATAGCTTACAGTAATAACTTCTACTCATTTCCACCAATTACTTGGTACATTTTTCTTACACCATTTGACGTGAATGTTGTGTATAATTAGATGGAAAGTTCTTTACGGTCCTGGATCGTGACTTTTAAGTATTTCCAAATTCTTACCAAAGTGGTCCGTGCCACTGTCGACTGTGGTGTGAGCTCAGTGTTTGACAGAAACTGAAGCCGCCCTTGTGTTCATCCATCATGGAGGATTCTTCACGTCTCTGAATCCAGATGGATGTAATTTGTGCTAAATTGTACTGTCCCTCAGCTTGTGTGATGTTGACTGTTGTACAGAGAATCTTAGTGTTCAGGTCTAGGAGAGGTTGCATTTTGATGTGCTCATGGGGAGGCAGCCCAAGCAGGGGCTGAGAGCTGGCCCCTTGGCCACGGCTACAGAGCCAGTCCGTGGTGGAGCCAGGATGGCTCTTGGGTTTCTTGGGTATACGTTGCCTAGGTTTCTCCACTCTGCTGCACTGATGGGGACCCAGTGCCTTGCTGTTCATGCTGTGAGGAAGAACAGCCTCGAAATTCTACCCTGAGAGGACCTTACATGTGGAGTGAACTTAGAATGAACTTGGTCTGTGAACTAAGTTCTGTGGCTCAGCTGTGCCCCTGACCCTCTCTGTCTGTCTCAGCCTGCCCTCATGTCTCCAAAGGGGACAGTAATTTTCATTTCTATGATGATTGTGGTGTCAAAAGCGTTTCATGCTTACAAACTTGAACCACACATTTGGACTGGTCTTAGAGAGTAATTTGAGGGGATATCATAAGGCCATGTTGGCCTCAGACACCTCCCCTAAGAGCTTGCCAAGATTGCATATGGGAAGGCTCTTGTAGAGATGCATGTAGATAATTCTTGAGAAGGAAATGACAGGTTAACTTGTCACATAGACTGCATATGAGGGGATATCATAAGGCCATGTTGGCCTCAGACACCTCCCCTAAGAGCTTGCCAAGATTGCATATGGGAAGGCTCTTGTAGAGATGCATGTAGATAATTCTTGAGAAGGAAATGACAGGTTAACTTGTCACATAGACTGCATATCTGTGACTTAGCAGGATGGAATTTATAGAGGGGAAGAGTGAAATTTCACAGTCTGTTTGAGGGTGGAGTGGTGGAATGTAAGCTTAAAACCTCTGTAAGAGCTAAAACCCGTCCAGCTCATGTTTGAGCTCAGTAGCCTGTTCTTAACAGGTATTCCTAGTGTTTGCTCAGTTGACTTGGATGCGCTGCTGCTTAGGGAGGAGGCGTGTACCTCCCTAGGTGCTCGGTCAGGGGGGGATGCTCCTGAAAGCAAACTTGGCCAAGTTTTCAGATTTTTGTTCTGGGTTGGTCCTGCTCAGGATCTGTGACAAGAGTACAGGAATTTCAAACTGTCATCTCCAATCCTTCAAAGGCTTCAGGCTTTGGTGGAGAAGGAGGGCAGGATGTCAATCTGGGTTTACATCTCTTTCCATCTTTACCATTTATCTTATTTGAACAGTTCACTTAATCTCTTGAGCCTCAATTTCACCATCTTTAAAACAAGGAAAATAATATCTGCCCTAACTGCTGCATAGGGTTATTATGAATCTAAAATAATACACATGATCTCCTTGAAGGCAGAAACACTTATCTTAGTCATTTTTAGCATTTAAAAGGCTGCTAAGCTGTAAGATATGCTACGTACATTCTAATTATTACTAGTAGTAATAATAATAATTCAGCTAGTTTATGCTAGGCACTGGGAAAGGAACAAGAACTGTAAAGCAGCATTATTTCACTGTCGTTCCCATGACAAAGAGTTCCTGAAGCTCAGCTTCCATGCATGACTTTGGAGAGGGGAGTGGGAGGTGCTGGATGCCAGACATGGGGCCTTTTTGCAAGGCCTGGAGACATGGGATCTTCATTCGCTTAACAGGTCATGTAAGGCATAGAGTGTTTTCCCATTCCACAGCAGGCACGAAAAGGTGTAGGACCCCTGGGAAGAATACTGTGGTGTTTTTATTTAATCTGAGTCCACAAATAGCAATCATACATGGTTGAAGGTGATAAGTGCCTAAGAGAGGGCTAGATAGAACTCAGTAACTGTAAATCAAAACCAAGATGAGGTGAGGGCAACTTGGCCTCTGAGATGTTGCATCTCTTTGCATTAATCTGACACACAGAATTAAGCAATAACTGCTGGAAGTGAAAGAGGTTATAGAGAGTAAATAAAGAACAAGGATCTTGGGACATCTGTGAGCAAAGCACTGAGCCTAGCATTGTACGGATACAGAAATAAGACCCAGACCTTACCCTCACAGAACTTAAAAGCTAGTGGGGAAGACTTTTCATCAGTGACCTATAAAATAAGGCAGGGCGAAATTAGATTTTCTGAAAGGGTTATAGTCAGAGGACAACTGAAGGGTTTTACTTGGAGAAGGGGGTGGAAGTGAGAATAAGCATTCCACTTGAAGGAATAGCATGAACAAATCCAGGGAAGTGTGAAAACCCATAGTTTCTCCAGAGAATAAGTTGGCTGTTGGGAATGGAGCGTGGAGGGTTGATAAAGAGAATGTTAAGAGAGAGGCTCGAAGGGAGAAACAGGGCACATTGTGGGGGCTTTAAACATCACATGAAGGAGTTTTGCTTGCGAGCTGAGGGGAGCTCTGCAGCTTTTCACCGAGTCACTCATTTTATCTTTCAAGGAACCAAGGTCCAGAGAACTGAAGTGGCATGCCCCGGGCTGACAGTGAGAGCTGGAGCCTCTCCCCCGCCCTGCGGCTCAGCGCGGACTGCAGCTCCTGCACCCAGCGCTTGGGAATCTGGCTGACCTTGCCTTGCTGTGCGGGGTCTGGGCACAGGGAAGTCCGGCCCTCAGGATGTGCAGAAATTGAGAGGCTCAGAGCTGAACTGCTTCTCCCCAGTATCCATTGAGTGGGTTTTGTGCTTGGAATGGCTCAAGATAACGTGTGTTTTTTTTATTTTTTTAATGACATTTTATTGAGATATAGTCACATAACACACAGTCCTTCAAAGTGTACAATCTGTTGTTCATAGTTGTGCATTGATCCCCACAATCTTTGAACATTTTCATCACTCCCAAAAACAAAATAAAAATTAGAATGAAAAACAATATCCAAAACATTTCATTCCCCTTTTCCCCCCTTTGTTCATCTACTTCTTTTTTCATACTCATTCATTTTTTAACTTTAACAAAAAATTAAGAAAACAATAAAAAAAATTTCAGACAGAAGCAAAACAAAGGAATAAGAAAAAGCAAGTACCCTAAAATAACTACATTGCTTCCAATGTATTTCCTACCTTACCCCAAGAAAATAGACAGACTATAACCCAACAAAGGAATAAGGAAAAAAAAAAACCCAGAAAACTAAAATAACTACATTTTTGCGAACTTGTTCCTACCATACCCCCCAGACATTAACAAACCATAGTCGTTCCCAGAACATTGTTTACCCTCCATAATTTATCTGTTCTTATTAGAATATTGTTCCTCCTTCACTATTTGCTGTCTATTGCTAGGTCCCCTACATTCTACAGTATAAACCATTTATTTTACATTTTTCACAATGTTCACATTAGTGGTAATAGACAGTAATTCTCTTTTGGTGCCTGGCTTATTTTGCTCGGCATTATGTCTTCAAGGCTCATCCATGTTGTCATATGTTTCACGACATCATTCCTTCTTGCTGCCACGTAGTATTCCATCATGTGTATATACCACATTTTGTTCATCCGCTCATCTGTTGAAGGACATTTGGGTTGTTTCCATCTCTTGGCAGTTGTGAATAAAGCCTCTGTGAACATTGGTGTGCAGATATCTGTTCATGTCACTGCTTTCAGATCTTCCGGGTATATGTCAAGAAGTGCAATTGCTGGATCGAAGGGTAACTCTATATCTAGTTTTCTAAGGAACTGCCAGACTGTCTTCCAGAGTGGCTGAACCATTATACAGTCCCACCAACAATGAATAAGAGTTCCAATTTCTCCACATCCTCTCCAGCATTTGTAGTTTCCTCTTTGTTTAATGGCAGCAAGTCTAACTGGTGTGAGATGATATCTCATTATGGTCTTAACTTGCATCTCCCTAATAGCTAGTGAAGCTGAATATTTTTTCATGAATATTTTTTCATTTGTATTTCCTCTTCAGAGAACTGTCTTTTCTTATCTTTTTTTCCCTTTTTATAATTGGGCTGTCTGTACTATTGTCGTTGAGTTGTAGGATTTCTTTATATATGCAAGATATCAGTCTTTTGTCAGATACGTGGTTTCCAAATATTTTTTTCCGTTTGAGTTGGCTGACTCTTCACCTTTTTGACAAATTCCTTTGAGGTGCAGAAGCTTTTAAGTTTGAGAAGTTCCCATTTATCTATTTTTTTCTTTTGTTGTTCGTGCTTTCAGTGTAAGGTCTGGGAAATGACCTCCTAATACAATGTTTTGAAGATGTTTCCCTACATTATCTTCTAGGAGTTTTATGGTACTGTCTCTTATATTGAGGTCTTTAATCCATTTGGAGTTAATTTTTATGTAGGGTGTGAGGTAGGGGTCCTCTTTTATTTTTTTGGTTATGAATATCCAACTCTCCCAGCCCCATTTGTTGAATAGTTTGTTATGTCCCAGTTCAGTGGTTTTGGGGGCCAACATGTGCATTTTATTCTCTAATACAAATGCATGACTTCATCTGTTCTTTCTTTCTACTCCACTGGGAGGAGGTAATGGGACAGTGGGGAGAAACGGTTTGTTCAGTTCATTCAGGAGGGTAGTTCAATGAACTCTTGAAAGCAATGGACTGCCTTTGTTTTTGTGATTGAGAAATAGAAAGAGTGGTTGGGAGGAAATTAGTGTGGGGAATGGAATGCCTTGGAGAATGATGTAGGAGAAGGTCACTGGGGTGGGGAGATTAACGGCTTCCCGTCCAGTGAGGGAGTTGGCAGGCTGGAAGATTGTTTGGGGGTTTAATGGCCATGGTCAACAGGACCTGGGATGGGCCTAGGGAATTGAGAGGAGAGTGGGCAGGAAGTGGGTGCCAGAATCTCTCGCTTTTTCCTTTCTTTTTAAAAAATTCACCCCCCTCGTCCAAATATCATCTGTAGCTCATTGAGTTTCCTTTGTCAGTTATTGCAAGGAGGCAGACTGTGTCCCTGGAGCGTACTGATGAGTAGATTTTTGAGCGTTATTCTGCAGAACACTTTCCCTATGGGAAGGTGCTGGAAGTTGAGTCCTCCTCAATGTCCAGGAGGCTGTGAACACACAGCAGGGTCACGGACAAGTGCTGCTGCTCTTGGGTCATGGGGCCAGGGGGGGCTAACAGAGGGCCTGGGAGGGGGGGCGGTGATGCTGGAGTTAGAATTTAAGTAACCGAGCCTCAGAGGTTAAATAGCAGGTGAAAATTGAAAGTAATCAAAGAATCAGTCAATCTAGAAAAATCTATTTTAAAGGACTTTGGAAGGCACTTAAAGAATTTAGGAACACATGGATAGTGCCTGGGGTCCGAACACAGTTCTGTACCCAGTATCTGGACTCTTAGTAGCTCACGCCCGCCCTCAAAACCCATCTGTGCTGCCCTCAGCTCCAGGCTATTCTGAGGTAACTCACAGTGAGTAACGGAGTCTTGGGAGTGAAAGCATGATCATAGGGAACTTACAGGCTAGACATTATAGCTTAAAAGTTTTTTAAGGAAAGAGAACTGTCTGCAGTTAGTCCAGTCACTTGAAAGGAATAAATGGGATGGAAAGTTAAGAAACATGTCATTTTGTTGTTGTTGTCTTTAGTTTTTAAATTTGCTTCATTGAAGTATAATCCAATTATAAAATTTGCCAGCTTTAGGTGTGCGATTCAATGAGTTTTGTCAAACGTAGCAGTCGTACCCACCACAGTCATAAAATACAAGAGTCGATCCCTTCAAAAAGTCCCCTCCACTATTCCTGGCTCCTGGCAATCACTGACATGCTTTCTGTTGCTGTGGTTTTGCCTTTTCTAGAGTTTCATGTAAATGGAATCATATGTACCCCTTTGTATCTGGCTTCTTTTCACGTACATCATGCCTTTTAGAGTCATCCATCCATTTTACACGTATCCTTAGATCCCTCCTTTTTATTGCTGAGTCATATTCTATTGCATGGTTATACCACAACTTGTTTATCAGATCACCCGTTAATGGATATTTGGGTTCTTTCCAAGTAATAAAGATGCTGTGAACCTTTGAGTACAAGTCTTTGTGTAGGATGTATGTTTTATTTTCTGACTTAAGTGAAGTACCTAAGAGTGGGATAGCTGGGTTGCAGGGTAAGTTGCATGTTTCACTTTGTAAGATTCTTCCTTACTCTTTTCTAATGTGGTTAACATTAGAAACACATTCATTGTTAGCAATGAATGAATGTTCTAATTCTTTCACATTCTCATCAGCTTCAGCCAGGGTAGGGGTTGTATAATGGAATCTCATTGTGGTTTTAATTTACATTTCTTTGATAACTAATGATGTTTGGCATCTTTTCATATGCTTATTGTCTATTTGCACATCTTCTTGGATCTATAGATCTATAATGATACCATGTAAATTGCTTTTTATATCATCGAATGCATCATGAGAGTAGGGATTCTAATGAGTATTGAATGTATCTGGCTAGAAGAGGGTGTTCAGGAGAAATGGAACATTTAAGTAATAATAATGTGAAACAAGATTCTGGAAGATGTACTCTGTGTAATAATGCTGCAGGTACTCCTGGGAGCTGGGATGAATCATTCTTACAGAAAATTTAAAGAATCTAGAGCCTGCAGTTTACTTAAAAAAAAAAAATCTCCTAAGGAGTTTTGAAGAGATGACTTCGTAGCATCTTGTTATTGTGGAATGATTTAGTTGATAAATGAACACTGGAGCTTAAAGAAAGAGTACTGTAGTTCAGTGTCTGTTGCCATGGATTTAGAGATGATGTCCTTAAAGATGTTGTGGTTCAAGCATCCTCCCAGTTTTATGGAGTTGAAGGACTTGCTGCAATTAGAAGGTAATTAGGGGTGGAACTGATGTGGTACCCTAAGGTTTCCCAGAGGTTCTTCTGGGTTTCTGCAAAACCCCATTACTTGTCTTACCTCTGACATTTCCAACAGTTCTTTAAAAGGCTTGGAACAACAGGACTCACCCTCTGATGCATGCATCCATAGCAATGGAGTGATGTCACCGAAACATTTGAACTCTTGATAAGCAATGGGCTGTGGAAGGGAAGATCATCTTTGATATTTGCATTCCTGTTGGGAGCAATTTGGGTGGTGAGGAAGACTTAACAACTGGAGTTGCTCCAGTGATGATGCTCTAAATTAGGTTGTTTTTAATGTCCTGTTCTGATGAAGGAATGTGTGAAGGTCTGAATTTATAGAAAGACCAATGCAGAACTAGCGTCTTCCTAATCAATGACACGTTTACAGTTCCAGGCATATTTACAGCATCAGCAGGAGAAAAGCCGTTCTCGGGTCTCCTGAAAAACAAGCTAAACTGGCAGCACGTTTGATTCATTTACTGAATACTTACTGAGTGCTGACTCTGTGCCAAGCACAGCTCTGGGGTGATCAAGACAAAAAATAAGCATGGTGGTGGTTGCCAGTATGTTACAGGTTGGTGGTTGGCGTGTGTGTGTGTATGTGCCGGTGCTGCCTTCAGTTAAATGTCAAGCAAAGCAGCATGGTCAGTTCAGAAACAAATTGATATATAACACATTATGCCATGATGATACTGTATGTAAGTTTTAGATGCTTCTTGTCTAACGTATTTGAGATAAGGACTACAAAAAGATATTAGATGCTGTTAGTGGTAGAGATTTGAAACAAATTCCTTACTATTTCAAAGCTTTTGAATTAGTTTAAATAAAGAATATCTTGGGCTATTTCTTCTTTTTAAAAGTCTGTGACCATCTGTTTCTATTTATATATGCAAATCAGTTTTTTCTCCATCTTGTGTAACTAAAATAAAATATTGAAATGAAAGTAGAGGTCGCTTCATCCATACTGCCAATTCCAAACAAATGAAAGCAGCCTCAGTGTTCTCATTTATTCAGGTTACAGTAAGTGATGCTTATACATTAGAACAACTTTTATTCTAGAAAAATACCTTTTAGTTGTGTTTACTGACCTAGTAGATGAAACACAATATGACTGTCTCAGCTATTTTTCTTGTCCATTCTTAGTTCTTGTTCCTGCCTATCCTGAACTAGCTAGTCTTGAAAGCCAAGGGCTCTTAAAGTCTTCGACAGGCCTACTTGTTTTACTTGTTTGGTATCCCTGCCTAGAGCACTTCCCACACTTCTAGCAAATTGCCACTTTCTTCAGGATGTGCCTATGTTTACCTATTCCAGGAAATTGTAATCTTATTTCCCTAACAGAACTTGTCACAGTATTTTGTTTTGTTTTGGGTATAAACTGAAGAGCATTTGTGTAAGGTTTCATTCTTTTTTTTTTTTTTTTTGGTATAAACTAAAGAACAGTCGTATACAGTTTCATTCATCCCATGCTTATAGATCATTTGGGAAGTGTCAGGCTCTGTGCTAAGGTGATGGAAATTCAGAGCTGAGAAGACGTGGTCCCTATCCTGAAGGAATTGATAGTCTTGTCTGTATTCTCTAGGGTTCAGTTTATGAGTCCCATCCCCTCCAGCTGCGTCCCTGACTAACATGCCTCTTCAAATTGTAAATCTTGAAAGCAAGGACTATTGCACATGTTCCTGCAGTAATCTGTGTAATGTAAAAGTATATCTTGAACTGAAAAGAATACAAAGGTGGCATCTTGGTTTTATCATTATCTCTGTGGCTTTGCAAAGATAACGTCACCTTTCCGAGGCTTAGTTTCTGCGTCCTTGTTAGGAATAGTTATTAGCTGCCCAAGTTGAGGATCATGAACCATAATTTATATAAAGGTACATTGTATTGAAAGTGGTGCAGATGTAGGGGTTATAATGCTCCCCCCCCCCCCCAGCTGCCCATAAGATCACGTTTGTGCCTTGACCTTTGTAAGTTGTCCTATCCATTTTGAGAAATCCATGCCGGAGAAGTACAATGAAATTCTTAGTTAAAAACTACTTTCTGCCAGTACCACCTCTTTGCTGTGTACATTTGGAATCAGGTTATGGTCCCTTGTTCACAGAATGAAGAGCTAGCCTAATTGATTTTTTGAGACTTTAGCCTGCAGTCTTAGTTTCCTCTGGAAAATCAAACCATTATATGACATATATTCAGATACATTTGTGATATGCCTTCCTTGAAAAAGGTAATATGCACAGTGTTTTAAAGAGAGTACTTTGTGGAATTTTACAGCCAGAACTCAGAGAGGAGAGAGGACTTATCCCGGACCACAGCCTGAGTAGTGACAGAAGCCTCGATGGTGCCCAAGCCCCCTGGCCAGTGGCTGTTTCCTGCCACCACCCCCACTTCCTCTCATTTTTGTACCATCCATAATTTTTCATCAGTGTAATAAAAGTAAACCTCATGGGATGATCCCTGGGCTTTGTGGCTTGAACTGGATAAATTGGATAGGTTTTTGTAAGCTATTGCAGCGCCTTACGTTTCTTCAGGGATAGTAAATAATTTGCATACTCTTTGAGGGTTAGTAAATACTTGGTAGATTAGCTTCAAAGAAGATTGCATTCTGGTCTGAGAAGCATAGAATACCTTCACTTTCTATCTTATATCTGAATAAACAGTGCCATTAAATGCAGTTCCTATATTTTTAGGGCCCAGCATTTTGTAGGTGTTCATTTGTGCTGGTTGTGACTCCTGAGTGTGAGACTGAGGCTGGCTCACTCCGTGAGCATGTGCTTTCTGAGGGCACCTTCTCAGGCTTGCAGGGTGCTGGGATGGTGTACTGACCCTGTGGGAGAATGGCTCTGCTTCTCAGCGGTGCTTCATCTCACTGGCGGTCTGCAGCAGAAGTGTCTCATTAGCAGGACAGGGAATTAGTACCTGGTCCGTGGTCCTGGGAATCTGTTCCGGGCTGCCTTCCAGCCTGTTGGCGGGAGATTTCACCCTTACCCCTTAGTGGTGGCAGCCCCGTGAACCCTCTCCCTTGCTTTTCCTTTTGTTTTGTTAGCTGGGGTTTTGAATTTTCTTTTCTTTGGATGGAAAACACAGAAAGTGAAACCAGTGGTCTGAACCTTCCTTGGGGAGAAACACTCAAACCCCCACATGCTGGAAGTTGACCCTCAGGAGCCCCCAGGAGGTCCCGCGGCCTCAGCCAAGAGCTGTCCTGCCTTTGGTGGCACTCCGCATCCCCTCCAGCTGCGTCCCTGACTGACGTGGCCTCGCCCACCCCTTGCCTTTGCCCCCACTCCCAGCCTTGCCTGCCTCTGTCTTGACTTCTCCCTGTCCTGCTCTTCCTGCCAGAAGAGCAGATTTAGACTCAAGCATCTTATGACATCTGGCAACCAGGCTGGGTCTCCGTGGGGAGAGGGTGAGACAGGGGTCGTTTTTCCCTGAACCATCACCTTTTTTTCTCCAGTCTCTCGCTGTTTGGCCTTTTCCCCATTTCTGTCTTATGCCACAGCCTAAATGCACCACCTTTTTTTAAAAAATGCAGTTTTTTTGAGATATATTCACACACCATATAATCCATCCAAAGTGTATAATTAGTGACTCACAGTATCATCACATAGTTGTGCCTTCATCACCACAATCAAATTCAGAACATTTCCATAACTCCAAAAGTAAGAAACAATAAAAAAGAACACCCAAAACACCCCATACCTGTTCCCCCCTGTTATTTGTATATTTTTTCTATTTATTTTATTACTCATCTGTGTTGGGAGGTTTTTTTCCCTTTCTCTTTTCCTCTTTTTTTAAATGTAATTTTATTGAGATATATTCACATACCATACAATCCATCCAAAGTAAACAATCTGTCGTTCACGGTATCATCACATATTTGTGTATTCATCACAATGATCAGTTTTAGAACATTTGCATTACTCCAGAAAAAGAAATGAAAAGAAAAAAAAGACCCTAAACATCCCAGGCCACTTACCCCCTCCTTATTGATCAACTAGTATTACATTCTACCATTTTAAGGCTTACAATAGAGGTAGTTTAACTAAGTGTAGTGTTGTCAGAGATAGATATATAGATCAGTGGAACAGAACAAAACATCCAGAAGTGGATCCATACAAACACGGGCAGCTGAATTTTTTTTTTTTTTGCTATATAGTTATACAATCATCAAAGATCAAGGCTATTGGTTTATAGTTCAACAACTCCAGGTATTTCCTTCTGGCTATTCTAAAACACTAGACACTAAAAAGAAATATCTATATAATGAGTCAGTATTGGCAGTCATTTGTTAAATCCAGATTTCTCAGTTACACCTCCTCCCTCTCATTTGATCTTTCTCTCAATCTTCAGGGATATCTGGGCAATGACCACGTTAGCTTCTTTGTGCTGGAAAGAGGTGTCAACCTTATGGGTAGGATCATGAAACTGGTTGATGTTCTTGGAGAGACTGGTACCTCTGGGTTTCAGAGCTTATCTGGCGTAGGATCAATCTGGAGGCCTTAAGTTGAGAAAATCTTACTAAGAAAAACTTTTATAGAGACTCAGATAGAGCCCAGTGCGCACCCTAGGGTTTTCAGGAATACTGTTGGTTGGGGCTTGACATACTATGGTAGTTTGCAGTATCTGGCAAAAGCCTGCATAAGACTAACCTCCAGAGTGACCTCTCAACTCTATTTGAGATCTCTTAGCCACTGAAACTTTAGTTTGTTCCAGTTCTTTTCCTGCTTTTGGTCCAGAATGCATTCTCAATCCCACGGTGCCAGGGCCTGGCTTACCCCAGTGGTCCTGTCCCACCTTGCCAGGGATCAGCTCACCCTCTTTTATTCCTACTTCCTAGGTAAGTGGGTATTTTCTGAGGGCAAAATTATTTTTTAGTCAAAAAACGTAAAGAAAAAATAAACGAGACCTTCTGTATCTCATCAGTGTTCCTTCCTCCTTGCACCGAGGCTGAGTCTCCCATTAGAAATGCAGGCCCAGTGTCTGTGGACTGTTTTCCTTCTAGTGCAGCGAATTTCAGTCTTTTGGGGGGTTGTTAGCAAAGGCCTCTAGGCAGGCTTGCCCTCTCCCATTCTCTCCTGTGCTAAGGGATGTGTGTTGTTGCAGCAGCAGGTCCAAGCTCTGCCCACCCTCTGCCCCCATAGGCAGCCACCCTTTGGGCCTAGGGTTGAACATACTAGAAGAAAAAGTGCAGGGAAGAGGGCATGAAGACTCAGGGCTGTTGAGCAGGGAATTCTGGTTCTGGTCTAGGAGGGGATGGTGTGGGCTCCTGGGTGGTGTGACCCTGTGGCACCTGGGCTTCTCCCTTAGGGGTGAAGGGTGTGGCTGTAAAGCACCGCAGTTGCCCAGGACCAAAGGTGGTATTGCCTCCATCCTAGAGGCAGTTGCTGTGAGCAGCTTACCTGGTTGCTTTGCTGGGCAATCTCTCGAGGGTGGGGGAAGGAAAGGGTCCTAATATTAACCCAGAGGCTTCCCAGCTGTCAGGGCTGTGGTTATTCATGTCTCTGAATCTTCACAGTAGCCGTATCAGATGTTACCCCCATTTTAGGGATATGGAAACTGAGGCCAGGTGGTCACATGGTTAGTGTGTGGAGATGTAAGAAATTAAAGCCAGGTCTGTGCCTCTGAAGTCCATGGTCACTTTACCGTGCAATGTTTCTCACTTAAATAAGCCTGGCTCATGAGGATGGGGTGGGGATGAGACTGTTGTCTGGGGTAATTCTTCAACACCGTTAGGTCTTCCTATTTTATCCTTTCCCATCCTCTATCACATACTGCTTGGATTGTAGAATAATAAAAGGTTATATCCTAGAGATGACAGATTTGGTAGTGGGGAGCTGTGGATGGAGATAAGGCACCGTGACCTCTGTGTGGGTGCCTGACGGTGAAGGGGGCATGCGGAGAAGTGGTAGAAGCAGGAGAAGGGGCTTAAGAAGATCCGTCCAGTGCTTTAAAAACCCATGTTAGCCTTCTTTGCATTATCATGCTCCTTTTTTTCAGAAAGTTAGCTGAGCTGTGTACAGAGGTTGGCTTTGTGTGTGGTCACCAGATATGGGGCCTGGACAAATTGCAGTGATTCCTTCCTCCATAGCCCTCCCTTCTCCATTCTGGTTGTCCCTCCTTCCTGCTTCCCATTCCATCCTAGGGGGCTGGAGCCAGTTCTTTTGGATAATAAACAGGAATGAGAAGTGGAAGGTCAAGAAACTGCAAGACTAAAGGTAGCAGTGATTTGATTTTCCCTTGAGAATTGCCTGAGAATAGATTGTGTAACCTGGACATATGCAAATGGCAGGCACCTGCTCTGCCCCAACTTTTATCCACTCCTCCCCCTCTCTGACCCTTGGGAAGAGTCTGAAACCACTGAATTAGTTTGACCCAAGGCAGTTTGAGGTAGTTTGCCTGTGCCCCTGATGAATGGTGATGCCAGAGAGCTGGAAGCCACTTTGCATATACCTTGAGGTAGCGTGAGCTGGTGGCATTCTTGGTCCGGAGGTAGAAGCTCTGCCTGGTTTTAGCTCTGATGAGGACGAGTTCAAAGGAAGCATAAAGGGGGGAGGGGAAGAGAGGGTTTTATTTTTCCCAAACATCAAATAGTGCCACCTGCTTTCTGGCCCTGAGCGTAAGGCTGTCAGCAGCTGAGGGGTTGGGGGAATGGAGTTCTGGAGACTGCGTTTGGTTATGCCGTAACTGGGTCCTCCTTTTGCTGCAGACTTTCATTAGTTCAGAGCCTCGGGCAAGTCACGGAAACTCTGAGTCAGTTTCTTCTACTTTAAATTGAGGAGACTGATGGTGATGACACAAGATGTTGTAAATATTAATTAGGATAATGGGTAATGGGTGTTTAAAGTGCTTTGTGGAATGCAAATTGCTATATGATGTTTGAAGCTGGGGCTGTTGATATCTTCTTAGAGTTCACATCCACTGCTGTAAACGCAAAGGTTATTTCTCTCAGATGCTCACGACCTTATCTTATCAACACAGTAGTTTCATTCCCTGAGAACACTTTTAGAGCTTTGGATGTCATGTAGTCAAATCCCCTCACTTTAACAGAGCGTGCGTGTAGGGGTAGGGTGGGGGGAGAGGGTGGGCAGAGCTTGGACTTGCTGCTGGGGTGACGTGGGACACGTGTCCCTTAGTGCGGGAGAGACCCAGGAAACGTGCCGCAGGTGGGAGAGGGCAAGCCTGCCTAGACGCCTTGTTTTGTAAGTGGAGCCCATAACTCAAATAGTCTGGAGGAGGGGGCTGCCTGCTTCCTGGAGGCCTCTGCGGCCCCTCACCTTGGGACTGGGGTTTTCAGTTCTGCTCGGTTTAACCCTAAGTGTAAAAGCAGAGAGAATGGCCAGAGCACACGGCTCTGCCACCTGCCACGGAGCCAGCGTTGCCTGTGATTTTAAACCACTGCGCTAGTCTCCAGATGGATCCAGCACGCGGGGATCTTAAGAACCAAGACCACATTATAATGAGTTCTTTTCTTTTTGAAGTCTTCATAGGTGATGTGAGAGAATGTCTGTTGTGGAGTTATGGGTGTGGGTTTTAGAGGAAATTAGGATGCTTGATGGAATGTTTGTTTTTTTTCCCATTTTTAACACATGTATTGCTAAAAGTTTCTGGTTGCAGTTATAAGAAAGAATGCATGAAACACAAATATGAAGCCAAGTGGCTGCAGAGAGGCCCAGTTGAGGGCCCTGTGGGAATGGCAGAGCCCAGTGGGCTAAAAGGGGCTTGGGGGAAGGAACAGTCCACAGAACGTGAGGTGCAGGACACCGCCTCCAGGCAGACCTCCAGTGCTTCAGGAGGCAGAGTCCTAGTTAGGCGCTCCCTGTCTGCCCACTGCCCCCCATCTCCTCAGCTCCTGTTTATCTTAGCAGTGTTAAGTTCATGCGGCTTGCTCCTTGTTTCCTGAGGAAGTCAGCCTGGCTGCTGATCCCATTGTCCTCTGGGAGTGGAACAGATGTGGAAGGCTGGCGTCAGCTTCCCAGCCTGCTCTCAGCTGCGTCCGCATGACCAGGGCCTGCGAGTGCTGGTGGCATGGGGTGGCCTTAGCCAGTGGGTGCTGGGTGTGCAGTCAGCTGCTCTTCCGCCTTCTCCCATTTCCATCCCTCATGTGCTTAGCACCTTTCAGTATGATGTTTTGCTTGTGGCTGTTCTGCTGAGATAGCTGATTTCCTGCCTTGTATCTGAGCTATTTTGTCAGTCTAGGGCAGCAGAGCTTGAATAAAGCAGGTTTAGCTGCGCCTGGAGGACCCCACAGACTGAGGAGCTGGAGCTTGGTGTCACTTTCCTTATCGGGGGCCCACAGACCTCCAGGGCCTTCCCACCACCATGGCCCCCTTCCCGGCTAAGCCCAGGTAGCCTGTGCCTCCTTGCTCCCTTGTCGTTCTTTGCTTCTGGCCTTGGTAACTGTTTTGCCAAAATTTTGCTTTCCCTTTTCAACTCCCCTAGAACTCCCAGAACCTTTTTTTTCCCCTACATAAAAATCAGGATATGAAGCATTTTTACAGAACTGGAGTTTGCTATCATCTGTTTCCGTTTTCTCTAAAATAGTGATCCTACTAAAGCCAGGGTTTGAGGGTGGTTATTCCTGTTAAATGTCTCCAAGTGACAGGGTTTGTGGGAGTGCTTGTGGGTACAAGGTGCTTTAAACTTTATGAACCTTAAAGCTCTGTTTTGTTAACATACACTTTTACATAGTATGTATGTAAGATTTACAGCTATGCAAGTTATCTTTTCACTTAACATTTTTTGTATAGTGTGACACAATCCTCTTCGGTCGTGTTAAGCAGTTCAGAGTTTAATTATGTTAAAGCACTACAGTTTGCATGGTTAGCTAGGTTGGGTATTTTGGGTTCTTTCCTATTTTTCTATTTTAAAAGCACTGCTGAGAATATCTTTGTAGAAACAGCTTGTGGGGAGAGGAGGGAGGATGTGAGGATATATTTCCACAGAGTGCAATGAAAGGATAGGAACAGCTATGATAAAACTCCTTTCTCCCTAATCCAGGCTTGCTTTCCAGAAGACTGGAGCTAGCTGCTACGTCAGTGTGCAACATGGTGCTCTCGGTTTTGTTTACCTTACCAAGCATAGTAGATAATTGGTGGACCTTTTTGCTTTGTATTTGCTTTGTATTTCAGACCATCGATCTTCCTGTCCACCCAGTGTCTTTATTCTTTTGATTTGTGTTTCATACCTGCCCCCAGATGTTCATGGTTTTATATTTTATGATTTCTCAGCTTCCTGAGTTCCACCTTCTGACTGCAGTCCCTGGCCAGATATAAAATGATTCAGAGCATAGTGTTTCAGCCTGTTGAGGTTTGATGTAGTGTGTAATGCCTCTTTATTCCACAGAACTGTTTTTGATTATTTATTTGTTTTTAACCACAAAAGTAATACAGGAATATATTCTTGTAGTAAATAATTCAAACAACCCAAATGAGTCTACCTTCACTTCTTTCTTTCCTCAGATAACTACTGTAACAGTTTCATGTGTCTTCCTCCAGAAATTTTTTCTATGTACCTATTTATATATGGAAACTTGCAGATTTTAGTATTTTTGTTTTACTTATTATTTGATTAGTTTCTTAGTACATTTTTGTGTTCAAAAGTCAAACAAATCCTCAATACCTTGCTTGATGTAAAAGAGTCAAAGTAATAACTGTGGTAGTTGATGATTACAGGAGAGTGGTGTTTTAGTTTCCCTGGCTATTAAGCAAATACCATACATTGGGTTGTCTTAAACAATGGGAGTTTATTAGCTTACAGTTTTGAGGCTAAAAGAAAGTCCAAATCAAGGCATCACCAAAAGGTTACTTTCTTCCTGAAGACTGGCGTTCTGGGGCTGGCTGCCGGCATGGCAGTACACATGGCGGCCTCTCCAGGCCTCTCCCTCCTCTTCTGGTTCTTTTGAGTTTCTGCTTCCGGCTACTACTTGTGGCCTTCTATCTGTGTTTCATTCTGCTTATAGAGGACTCCAGTTAAAGGATTAAGACCCATCCTGAGTGAGGTGGTCTACACTTAACTGAAGGAACCTTATTAAAAAAGTCCTACTTACAGTGGATTCACGTGCACAGGAATGGATTAAGTTTAAGAACATGTTTTTCTGGGGTACATACAGCTTCAAGTCATCACAGGTGGCTCTCTTTCCTTCATTAATTACTTTTCAAATTTTCTCCTCAAATGTATTTTAGATTGGAAATAATAATCTTTGCACATCTGTAGATTCTGAGCTTTCTACATTGAAATTGTTTTTATGACACAGTTCTCCTGCCGCTTGTTGCCTGCCAAATGGCGACAAATCATTTGTTTGTACAGTGCATCTGCATCTTTGACTTGGCATGAATGCATCATTTGTTTATTAAGTCCATCTGCTATGTTGGTTTGATTTCTCAGTAGCCCTCAACAATTAAAATAGCACCTTACTTCGCTGCAAAAAAATAAAATGAAGTTATAGAGAAAAATACTTAGAAAGCAGAAAAGCAGAAGCTATCCTCATTCAACAATGGTTAGTTTGCTTCCTGCATCCTTCAATGGTCATGTGTATAATACCTACTTGCTTATCCTCTCTCTTTTATTGCACTTAATTTACTTCATGCTTTCACAAGTTTGTGTGTGTGTGTGTGTGTGTGTGTGTGCTCAGTAGGTTTAATAATCTTGTACTTCCCTGTTTCCCAAGATGGAATTTTTTAAAGCTCTGTTGCATTTGCATCTTTTGTTAAGCTCCTTTGCTTGCTTTTTGTTCTCACTGACCTTTTCTGAGTCAAGAGCAGTGCAGTTGTCTGTGCTTCCACTGCTAGGAAATTGCAATGGTGTTGTTTGTCCAGGTGCCTTACCCAGGTGGCACCCAGCATGTGCGCTGTGTGAGACTTGCCAGTAAACCACTGTGTGACCTGGGTAAGACACTTACCCTCTTTGAGTGCAGTTCCTTAATCTGTACAATGAAAGTGTGACAGCACATCTTCAAGACCCCTTTCTAGCTCTAATGCTGTGTATTTCGTAACAGTTAATAATAGTGATAGCAGTGGTGATAAAATTTTCACGTATTGTGTTTGTGCCAGCACTGTGACAAGCACTACAAATACTTTATCTCATTTACTCTCATAACAGGAACGAGCTCATGACTCATGAACTGCTATCCCCATCTTGTATAAGGATTCTGAGGTCGGGGAATT
>PVKY010004163.1:0-19789 GCA_004027775.1 Bradypus variegatus
GTTCAAACGCAAAGATTATCTGAAACAACATATGAAAACTCACGCCCCAGAAAGGGATGTGTGTCGCTGTCCCAGGGATGGCTGTGGTCGGACGTACACGACTGTGTTCAACCTCCAGAGCCACATCCTCTCCTTCCACGAGGAAGAGCGCCCATTTACATGTGAACACGCTGGCTGTGGCAAAAGGTTTGCAATGAGAGTAAGTACCCTCCTCACACATGCAGACCTTCGGGCTGTGCCTTTCCAGCTGGGTTCCTGGGAGCCGTGGATTCCAGGATGGCATCCCAGGGCTGTGGGTGGGGTGGGCTGGGTGAACAGGGCTCTAGGCCTTCCTCTCTTCCTTTAAACCCCGTGGTTCTTCCTAACTGAAGTCTTTAAAACTCCCAGATTTGCCTAGGTCAGTGTTCTTAAAGTGTGGCCTTGGACCAGTAGCACTGGTACCAGCAGGAACTTACCAGAAATACACATTTACAGGTCACAACCTAGACTTACTGAATCAGAAACCTGTGTTTTAGCAAGCCCTCCAGACGATTCTTATGTGTGCCACATCTGAGAACCACTGGCCTATGTATCATATACCTCCTGTTCCTAAGAGTATGCTTTTAGACCATTCCACCTAGGGATGGAGAAGGGAAGTGGGCAGCAAGGAGCACAGGAACCACAGAACTGTGGGAACTAGTCTAGGTCTCAGTGTGGTTCACATAGGTCAGAACAGGACACTGCGGGGAGGGTGTGTGCAGGGTTGCAGACTCGGGCTCTCCGGCAGGTGCTCTTGCAGGTGGCTCAGCACAGTCCACACGATGAGAAAACAACCTGGGGTGGCAGTGGGTCAGCATCACCATCAAGGACAACAAGGTTTTGGTCAGATTTCCTGTTGGTGTTAGGTTTAGGTAGATTCAGTCCTATAGCCTTCTTGAGCATGGAGTGGTTCATTCAGAACAGCGTTTTCCCCATTACTTATGAAAGAAATGAGAGGCCACGGGTAGTCGGGATTAGATAAATCCTAATCTGCGTCCTTGGGAATTTTGAGGGATAGTGATTTAAGGCCAGAAAGAATGGTTCTTTCCTTAGCTCTGGTGGAGGAAGAATTTTCAGTTGAGTCAAATCCCTCAATAGCATGTAGCAAAAGACTGACAGTTGATTTAAATAATTCATGGAGTTTTCCTATTAAAAAGCACCAAATGTAGATGTTTTAGAAATAGAGATTTTTTTCTGTTTCCTTCCTTATAGCAAAGTCTCATTAGGCATGCTATTGTACATGATCCTGACAAGAAGAAAATGAAGATCAAAGTAAGTTGAAACTACTTAGGCCTTTAAATTGCACTAATGCATACATTGCTTGAGGCAGATGCATTCTGTTAAGAATATTCTCAACTCTTTATTGTGTGAATCTACACGGCTATTGAAGGTGATCTTATGGACTTTATTTTCCTACACAGTATTGTATATCTCTCAGGACATACAACTGAACTGTAAAAAAGTTAAATTTTATTTTGAATCCGAATCCCAATTATCTACCATTTTCCTCCTTCCCAAAGGTAAAAGCAGCCCGTGAAAAACGGAGTTTGGCCTCTCATCTCAGTGGATATATCCCTCCTAAAAAGAAATCAGAACAAGGCTTATCCTTGCCAAAAAATGGCGAGTCACTGAACTGTACTGAAGAAAGCATGCTCTCAACAGTTGCAGTACTTACCCTCAGCTGAATATCAGGTGCTTTGTTTAGAGGACTACAGACCAGTGAGCTCATTTTCTCTCAGAAGCACATTTTTCTTTATTAAAATTACGGCTGTAGAACAACTGAGTTTCTGTCATTTTCATTTCCATTTTCTTTGGTCAAAACATCTCCTTTCTGGGTCCCCTGAGTTGCCCTGTACTCATCCTCTTCCTTTTTGCTCAAATGACGAAGAACACACATTGTGGCTTTTCCTCCTTTAATGGCTTGTGGCCTGGTCGAGAAGGTGGCCATTCCAGGCATGGTCTGGAGGATCTGATTAAATAGCTCTTCCTCAAAAAGGAAAATGGCCAAAAGGTTAATTTAAAAGTCAATGTCTTTTACTGTTCTACCATTAAAGCTCTAAGACTCCTAAAAGAACAACAGTACTCTTGAATTGCTGCTGTTTAAGCAATTAGCTTAATCAATTCATATCTGGTTAAGATGACTGAAACCTGTGCAATAACCAAGCAGTTATATAAACTCCATGTAACTAAACAAATGCACTAAAACCATGGAGGTTTCAAATCTTCGTACTGTCATGTCACTGAGCAGGGCTCCACTTTGGTCCGACTCCTCTCTTGCAAAAACAGATATAAAACAGTGGGTTTTAGACTGCTAAACCCAAGTGCCTCCTTATCCCCCAGACTGCCAATCCAGGGCAGCGTTTCCCAACCCTCACTGTGTTAGAATCCCTTGGGATGATTTAAAAAATACAGATACATGGGTTCCAGAGATTCAGAATCAGCTGGGCTGGAATCTAGGCCTAAGTAACACCAACATGGAGCTAGAGTTGAAAACTGCTGGCCTAATGCCACCTTTTAGTTGGAGATAAGTTATCTAACTCTAAAAGCAAAAGGATATTCCATAAACTTATCCTGAGATGGTAAAATGATACACACTTTCTAAAAGACAATATAACTTTATTTAATGCCTCTCATGGGCATTTATAGAAAGGAAAAAAAGATGAATCTAGAGTTTCAAAATTTTCCTATTTAAATGTAAGATGGTCTATAATTTATAAAATGGTATATAGTCTTCAAATTATGAAGTAGAATGTTTTCACATGGAAAAAGACTTTTGCTATAATGAAAAAGTAATGTAAAACCAGTATGCATGCATTCTGAAAAACAAATTAGAAAGCTAATATTATCACTGAATAGAATTACCAGTCACTTTTCTTTGCCTTTAAATTTTCCAGATTTTTTACAATTATATTTTTAGATTAGAACAACAAAACAAATAAAAAAAACAAACAAAAAACCCGAGCAGTTATTTACACCTACTTTTACTTACCATTTTATTTTCTGGCTCTTCTACATTCTTCCCTTTCTTTATAGTAATTTGAACTCGATATTTTTTCTCAATCCATTTCTGAATCTGTTTATTCTTTGTGTCCAAATCATGTTGTCCAATATTTGAAGAAAATGTCAGTTCCTTTATCTGCGTCGGCCCTAGTTTGAAACAGAAAGGTTTGGTGCCAGGACTAGTTACTAATCTTCACTGCACAGACTGCATAAAACCTTCGTTTGCAGCAGGGACCCCAGTGGGCTCTCAGCTGACGTTTGGCTTCAGAGGCCAGTGAACACTTTAAACCCCGGAGACAGACACAAAGGTACTGAGTTTTTAACTGCCGGGCAAGGGTATTTAAAAATCTGAAATGTTTCCATTTATTGTTACCATCATTTGATGAAAGAGTACCCCAGGGCTGGCCCCTTAAAGGGAACAGGTTTGGCTTTATGATAAACGTCCTTATCCTTGCTTCTCTTTGGCACGTCCCGCGTCTGGGAAGCGCCCCCAGGCCAGCGCCTCCTGGAGGCTCCCCGGCTGCTGCAGCGTCCTGGGAGTGGGTGACTCAGGGCGACCCAGGGGCACCTGCACTCGTCCGGCGCCTCTGGAAATCAGATAATCACTTGACTCATAAAGGCACTGGGACAATGGAGACTTTGCATATGGGGAGAAAAAGATCTTGACTCATATATAAGTCTTCCCCAGATGTGAAAAAGACAACTTTAGAACAAAAAGAAGAAAAGAAGGAATATATTTGTAACCTCAGCAGAGGGGAGGGGTTCATTAAAACAAAGATCAATAATCTTCCTATATCAAAATTTAAAACACTATTGACTAATAAAAGAGGGCAAAAACAAAGTGAAAACTCTTAACTGGAATAAAGTTTTGCATCCTACACAACAGAATTCTATAAATCAGAAAGAAAAATCTATCTAAATGGAAAAATAAAGGGTGAACAGACAACTCCCAAAAGATGAAACAAATGGTGAAAGGAAATACAAATTCAAACAGTAAGACAGGACTTCTCACCCATGAGCCTGACCCTAGAGTTTGGCAGTACCCAGCGTGGGTGAGGATTTAGGGAAGACACTTCACCCCCTGGTGGGAGGCACGGACCTGGCGATTCCTCGCCGAGGGTCCCAAGCCCTACAGCGAGCACCGGGAGACGCCGACAGAGCTGCTCATTGTTCATAAGGAAAAACTGGAAGCGCAGTGTCCACAGAAAAGGAGAAACCAAGTATGGTATAGTCATACAGTGGTAATTATAATTACAGCTATTATGTAACACAGAGCTTGAAAACAATTGATAGTATCTTACATCTTTTACACATACAAATATATATTGTATGTATAAAATTTAATTTTAACTGGAATTTAAAAACATGGACTGAATCCACACACTAAATTCATGGGAGTATAGAGGGAGAATGGGATTGGAGAAGGAGGCACAGGGGACATCAACTTCTCTGCAGTGTTTTGTTTTAAAAATCAGAAGTATGACAACGTTAACTTTGGGTTCTGGGTAACAAGGGTTTGTTATATTGATTTTTCTATATGTCTTTTAACTTTCAAAATAAAAGCTTTTTTTTTTTTTAAGAGTGCTCTTAACACCTTCTCACTTCCTTAGAGCTTCCACCGGTTGGTCCTCGTTCTGCATTACAACAAAGTAATGCCTTTCACTCATTAGCCCTTCAACTATCTCTGAAAATAGCAGGGTGTTTTCTCTGAGCTTTTCCAGTTGGTTCAACACTGTTTTTTTATGTGTGATAGTTTGATGTCCTGTAACCCTGGTTGGTCTCCTCTGAATACATTTTTTTCCTGTCAACATCCTTCTTATTAAGTGGGGGTTACAAAACTGAGCCACAGGTCATGTGTGATTTTTTTCAAGGAACCCAACTGCACGGTGGCAGTTTTCTGACAGGTTCCAGTGCACTTTTCACTGAATGATCTTTCTTAACAATTGGCATTTATTAGTAACTATGAAAAACAAACATCCTCACCTGATATAGAACTCATGGCCTCTGACAGGTTTAAGTGACAAGTGCTTTGTAAGGTGATGGGCAAAACCTGTAAATGAGTGTTACTTCCAGTATTTTCAATAAAGTTCTTGGGAGATGCTCTGTGAATCACTTCAGAGTCCAGAGTGAGCTTCTATGTAATTAACCAAACATCTCCACTATGGAGATGAGAAAAAAACAGGTGGGGGTGAAGCAATTGGCCTGGTGGCCCAGGAGGAAGATGGAAGCCGAGCCTCGAGTCTCTGGTGTCGTCACACTGCACCTGTCGCTGCTCTGCCCACCACGGCCTTGGGAGACAAAGTTAAAGGACAGGGTGGGGGACAGAGTTTAGGTCGTTTGACTGTGTTCCCCTTGTTTTCCCTCATTTTACACCAATTCAGAGAAAGAGATGATGAGCACAGGGTATCAAGGAAAAATGAACAAAGAAGAGGAATGGTAGTAGTAAATGAGGGATGAAAGAGGGAGAAAAAAGACAATGGAATGGTGGTGGAACCATGGATTTTCTGAATATTCCAGCTTCTAACTCTTCCACTGTCACAAACCACCTTGGCAAATGCCAGAATTTACCCTGCTGATGAGTCATCCTAAAAAACTTGGGTGGCAAGTGGCAAGACACCTACCAGTTTTGGGTTCAGCTTTTTCCCTCTCTCGGATCCTGAGCCGTTCTTCGTGGATCTGGAGCCCTGTCATGAGCTGGTATTCTGGAGGCTCAGAGCTGCTGCTCCTTTTCACCAGCCGCAGGTCTCGCGCATCCAGGAGCTTAATCACGTCTGCTCGGTGCATGCTGCCCAAATCATTGCCATGCTCATCGATTACGCGAATAATTCGCTCACTGATCTTTCTTCCAGTGTTAGTAAAAGCTGTTTCGGTCTTTCGTTTCTTTTTTCTTTCATCCTGGCTGTCTTCTACAGTACTATAAAATTTTGCATGGGTTAGGGAGGACAGTCTGGGGGCAGAAGCAATAATGGACAACGATGCTGGTGCCATCTTTTGCACGACGTATTTACCAAAACATCCTCCAAAGCAGTTTGTTTCAGTCTTTATGGTTTGCAGGATTAACCTCTTTAGAAAAAGTGCAGCCATGCTGAGGAAGTAGGGAGAAAAACTTATTAAAATCCAATTGTTTGAGGGATGACAGTGTGATTGTGAAGGCCTTGTGGATCCCACTCCCTTTGTCTAGTGTGTGGATGGATGGGTAGAAAAGTGGGGACAAAAACTAAATGACAAATAGGGTGGGATGGGGAGGATGGTTTGGGTGTTCTTTTTTTACTTTTATTTTTATTCTTATTCTAATTCTTTCTGATGTAAGGAAAATGTTCAGAAATAGATCGTGGTGATGAATGCCTAACTATATGATCGTACTGTGAACAGTTGATTGTATATCATGGATGACTGTACAGTATGTGAATATATTGCAATAAAACTGAATTAAAAAAAAAATCCAATTGTTTGTCCCTGTGGTCTGACATGGGGTATGGCCACGCACGTGTGTGGCTGCGGGGATGGTACCACGTGTGAATATTATGCAAGTGCTGTCTCTGGACTACAAGACTCACGCCTGGGAAACCTGCACCAGGGATGTGTGCTGTCGGGGGGCCCTGGCCAAGCTAGCTCATAGCGGTCCTGTCCCCATTTATTTGAATAAACCATACACAGTGCCTTGGCTTTCCACTCTTTTCTTCCCCACACACTACCTCATTTAACTCTGTTTTCTATGGATCTTGTAGTGTGCCGTTTATGAAGATGCAGTATGTAAAATCCTTAGTGATTCATAAACGTCAATCCATAAACTTTTAATATATAATTAACTGCTAGCAATTTGTCAGTATATCTGATGATTTACAAAAGGTAAGAGCACTATTATGGGAAAGGAGGCTCTCCAGGAAGAAGGCTGACCCACAGGAAGAATGAATTGTAGCTACTGGAAAGGAAATCCCTGACATAAACCAAAGTGCTCACCTCATAAACCATAAAACTCACTCACAGGTCAGAAAGGTATTACTGCCCGACGGTAACTAGCACTGGGCACGTGAGGTGATGCAGGTTTTACTCCACTGTTGTGACACTACAGTTCTATTCCGCACTCTGATGTTTTAACTGCTTCCCTACCATATGTGTCTCTCTCCTTCCAGGGACCTGTTTAGTAAATCTTAGGAGCACAGGCTGAAGGAGTGGAGAGGACCCTCCTCTCTCATCTAATAGTTTGCTGAGGAACATTAGAGAATCAAGAACTCAGGGGGGTGGAATTTGTCAAAGAAGAGTGAGGAAAGGCCCAGGGGCCACCTGCATGAGAAACACCTGGGGCATTTGTTAAACATGGAAGTTCCTGGACCTGCCCCAGACTGAGTGACTCAGTGAATCAGAATCTCAAGGCTGGAAACCACTGCCAGTCACCAGGTGGGGATTACAAATCCAATTTTTTTAAAAATTCAGTTTTATTGAGATATACTCTCATACCATACAATCATCCATGGTGTACAATCAGCTGTTCACAGTACCATCATAGAGTTATGCATTCATTACCCCAATCTATTTTTGAACATTTTCCTTACACCAGAAAGAATCAGAATAAGAATAAAAAATAAACGTAAAAAAGAACACACCACCCCACCCAATCCCACCCTATTTTTCATTTAGTTTTTGTCCCCATTTTCTACACATCCATCCATACACTGGATAAAGGGAGTGAGATCCACAAGGTTTTCACAATCACACTGTCACCCCTTGTAAGCTACATTGTTTTACAACCGTCTTCAAGAGTCAAGGCTACTGGGTTGGAGTTTGGTAGTTTCAGGTATTTACTTCTAGCTATTCCAGTATATTAAAACCTAAAAAGTGTTATCTATATAGTGCATAAGAATGCCCACCGGAGTGACCTCTGGATTCCATACAAATGCAATTCTGAATAGGCTACTTCAAGGGTTTTTGAGTCATGGAAGCACGTGGTATAAAGCTTTGGAGTCAGAGCCCCTTGAATGAATCAAAACTCAGCTCCATGGGGTTGGGTAAGTCACTCCACCTCTCTGCTCCTGTTCCCTCATATGAAAAATGGGGACATAATACGTACTCAGCAGTGTCATGAGGTGTAAACATAATGAAGTCAAAGTGCCACCCACTATGCCTGGTACTTTGTAGGCACTCAATAAACAGTATTTATTTTTTCTTACATCAAATAGTTCTTCTGTTCACATGTGAAGCTTCACGATTCTGAGAGACAAGGGGCTGCAAGGAGCAATGACTAGGAAGAGAATCCTGCAAAATGATCCTGTCAATCCTTGTCACAGACGTTTCCAGACTTCTTGGCCACCCTCCTGGGAAAATTAAACACCCCACTCCCTGTCTCTCTGGTGCATCTCCCATCAAAATTCCTGGTGATTTCAATATCCCTGCTAAATTACTCTGCCTCAGAGCTCCCTGAGCTCCTTCCTCCAGTGAGCCTGTCCTCCAGCCCTCCCCAGCCACGCACTGCTAAGGTCAAACCCCTCTGAGACCTTGTCATTACCAAGAACTGTGTCCCTCCCACACAGAATGCCAATTTCAAGCACTGCCATCTTCTACGTACACTTCCTATCTGTCCAGCTCCCTCCCTCTGGCCCCTCACTTTGATCCACTGGGGTCTACAACCCATTGATCCTTCCACACCCACAACTGCTCAACCCCTAATTTTGATATGTGATATGAAAATAAGAAAAGCACAATATACTGATTAGAAAGTGATGAGATGTGCATGTTCTCATCTCCCCCTTTACCTAGCTCAGTAACACCCAAATATATACATCTGGCCCCAACCTCTCACCTGAACCCCAAACCTGTGGAGTTAACCACCTACCTAACATCCCTCTTAGGTATCTGAAGACATCTTAAGAGTTAACATGTACAAAGCTGAATCCTTGATCTTCCACCCCAAACTTGCTCCTCCCACAGTCTTCCCTCTCTCATTTGATGGTAACACAACCTTCCAGCTGCTCAGGCCCCAAATACCAAAGTATCCTCTATTTCCTTCAGCAATTCATCAGCAAAGCCTATTGTTCAATCTCCAATACATATCCAGGATCCAACCTCTTCTCACCTTCTCCAGCGCTATCAGCCTGATCCCCAGACACCGTCATCTCTCCCCTGGATAACAGTAATAGCCTTTTTCCTGACTGGTCTCCCAGTTCCTGCCCGTGCCACCCTCCCATGCATTACCCACACAGTGAGCAGAGCAATCCTTTTAAAATGTTTAAGTCAGATCACATCCCTCAAGACCCTCCTTCGGCTGCCCCACCTTCACTCAGGGTAGAAGCTGGGTAAGGGCCTTCGATGCCTCCGTGATCTGGCCCCTCTTACCTATCTGCCCACATGGCCCACCACACTTACAGCTCTCTCTCTGCCACCTGGCGGCCTCCTTGCTGTTCCCATAAACACTAAATATGCCTCACCTTCTGGGTCTCTGCACCCAGCTGCTCCCTCTCCTTGCACTGCTCTCCCCTCAGCTCTTTGCAGGCCTCCCTTCAGGTCTCTGCTCAAATGTTACCTACTTAGCAAGGCCTTCCCTGACTGTTCTCAGTACCCCATCACTTTCAAACCCATTTACCTTGCCTTTATAAAAAAGTCTCTGCATTTTCCAGGGCCCGACACATTCACTATACATTTACTTATAGACATGTTCACAGCCTCTCCTCACTAGAAGGTAAGCTTCAGGTACATTGGGTTCACTGCTATGTTCCCCAAAACTAGAGCATAGACCCTGGCCAACATATACATGCTGAAGGAACACATGAGCAAAGGAAGCAGCCAAGGATGGCAGTGTCTGCTGGTGTCTAAACATAAGGTCTTTAGGGGTGTCACCCCCCTCCCCCACTGTGGAAACAAATGCTGGGACACTGCACTCGTCCAGTTTCTAGCTGCCACTCTGTGAAGGACCTACGGCTAGATGTTTGAACCCACAGTGAATGACATGAACTAATTTATAGTAGATAACTGGCTGGGGATTCCAGCTGCAGATGTTTGAAAAGCTCTAAGGTGGGAGAGAAGTTGATTTTAAATAGCTGAGGTACTGTTTTATAAAAAAAAGTCAGATATTTGTTGGTGGAGGAAGCCCCCAAATCAAAAAAGCAGAAAATTCTGAAGAGACTAGAGAAGACTGTTCCATTTATCACCAAAAAAATAAAAGTAGCATCAAATCCCACATTTCACTAGACATTCTCTGTGTATCAAAATGATACTATACAAAATATAACTCAGTAAGCTTCATTTCCAAAATACTGTTTCTTTCCAAAGTCCATATCAACAACAGGACATAGAATTTGTCATGTGCAAAGTTATAGTACTAAATAGATAACAAATGTTTAAATATAGTGCACCTTATTCTGTTCTTCCTAGCAGTTAGGGAAGAAAGCTAGTGCACCCTGTTTAGTAAATTATCAACAAATTAAAATAAAAATATATTGTTTCAAAGCGTAGAATTTTTTTTCATACAAATAAGCAAGGAAACAAACAAAAAAGTAGGTACAGAAAATAGATGGCAAGAAATTTATAAAAAGATCTGTTTTTTTGAGGATGAAGACACAGTGTTCCCTCCTTAGTATGATTAACACTATTTTACAAAATTTTTATAAGTAACAAGTATTAGTCTTTTTATACTAGCAAATACATTTTATAGAAAATAAAAGTTATTTAAAAAAAAATGCTGAACGCTAATATAAACTGTATGGTCAGTTTATTTAAACAACATTGTTGCATGGAACCTAGAATGGAGAATGAGATTTTGTTATTCTGTACAGGTTAATGTTATACCCTGATGCACCCCAGAGTATTCTGGGCAGAAAATAAAAAGCCATTTGCAAAGTCCCCTTGAGGGGCTGGGGAAAAATGTGGAAATATTAAATATTAAATTCCCACCTGGGGAATTCTTGATATCCCCGTAAGCATTAGGGAATTCCAATTTAATAAGTCAAGCCCTCAATCTAGGGACTTGCCCTTATTCCTACAAAGGAGAAGCTAAACCTACTTATAATTATGCCTAAGAGTCACCCCCAGAGAACCTCTTTTGTTGTTCAGATATGTTCTTTCTCTCAGACAACTCTGCAAATAAACTCACTACCCTCCCCCCTGCATGGGACATGACTCCCAGGGGTGTACGTCTCCCCAGCAACGAGGGAGAGGACTCCCAGGGATGAGCCCAGTCCTGCCACTGTGGTTGAAAATGCTGTCTTGACCAAAAGGGGAAGAAACAAAACAAAATAAAATTTCAGTGGCTGACAGATGTCAAGTAGAATTGAGAGGTCAATCTGGAGGTTATTCTTACTCATATATATATTGCTTTTTAATTTCTAGTGTATTCGAATAGCTAGAAGGAAATACCTGAATCTGTTGACTGGTAATCCTATAGACTTGATTCTTGATGATAACTGTATAACTATATAGCCATTATCATGTGACCATGTGATAGTGAAAACCTGGTGAATGACACTCCTTTTACCCAGCGTATGGGCAGATGAGTAATAAAATAATGACAAAAATATATATAAATTATAGGGCCAGATAAGGGGTATGGGATGGTTTGGGTGTTCTTTTTAATTTTTATTTTTATTCTTCATTTTGGAGTAATGAAAACGTTCTAAAATTGATTGTAGCAATGAATGCACAACTATATGATGATACTGAGCCAATGATTGTATGCATTGGATGGATTATATGGTATGCGAGTGTATCTCAAAGAATTGCATTTAAAAAAATAATAAAGGATTTTGTAAAGGTTTAAAAACACTTTCCAAGAAGAGGAAGAGGTAAAGGGAAAGAATAGAAAAACTTTTGTTACTATGCTTTTTTTCTTAAGTTTTTTACCATTATTTGAATTGGAGTAAAGCTTAGAATCTTTTTGCCTTAAACAGCAGACAAAGCAGTTCACTGCAATTATGCTTTAATACTGGCTAAATTTTAGCTTGAGATCAGCAAAACGGAAAATACACGTTTCTTCAAAATATGCCCTTCATGGAATAAAGCCCCAAGCATCCATCACTTATCTTCAACAACTGACAGAATATGGCCTATCTGGTTTCACTTCTACCTCTCTACTAGTACCTCCCAACGATCCATGAATTATTTCAAAGTAAATTTCATTTCACCAGTAAATACTTCAGCAGGTATCTCTAAGAGGTAAGGACTCTTATTTTTTTAATAACTACTATAACATTACGTCAATTAATAATCATTCCTTTGTGTCCCTTTGTGTCATCTTATATCCAGTTTTCAGATTTCCCAGATGGAAGCATAATTTTTTTGTTTGCTTGATTGTGTGTTTATATTTCATTCACAGGTTGGTAGCTTGAAGAGACTCCCACTGGCCAAACCGGGGATAATTTAAACATTAAGGACTAATGACTGTAATGCATTTCAAGATGCTGAATATGTAAATCTATGAGGAAAAAGATCATTTGCCACCATTGGACATGACTACTATCCTGTCTCCTTACTCTGAAAATTGGTACTTAAAGGGAAAGAACTTCACTTACATCTTACCTTTTTTTAGGAAGAACTGTAATCATCCCCAGTTAATGAGAAGTTCTTCTTCAGAGGATGATGCCAGAAGGAAAGTAAAAGTAACCAAAAAGTCACCATATTGCCATCCCCAACGAAATCAAGATTCAGGTAAGGATGGATGCAGAAATTATCAGGTAGAAAGCTGGTGAGGAAACAAGGTATTCATGTCGTGCTTAAGTGTGACCCCACAGATGACTTCCAAACCGAAAAGGGAAAAACAATTTGCCAGGAGAGCCAGTTGTCACCATCACAACTGACAAACCACAGTGAAGACTGTGCATCTTCTAAATCATTATCTCCTCTTCCAGAACTCCTCATCTCAGCGGCTTGTGTCACCCCCCATCCGGAGCCACATGTCCTCTTTGGCGCTTCTGCTCTCCCTCACCCCCACAGCCACCCAACATCAAGCCCTATCCAATTTACTCCCTAACTCTCAATTCCACCCACTTCTCTCCATATCCACTGCCTACATTCCTGTTTAAGACATCACCCATCTCCTGTTTAGAAGGGGGTCCTTACACCCACACCGGAATCTTCCCATCAGTCCTCCTTCTAGCACTGCAGTCACTGCACCCACCCTCTCCTGCCTTAAGACTGCCCCTAGGTTCAAGGCCGGCATCTCTGGGGACGAGAGGCCTACTTCCTGTACAGTTGAGTCCCATGAAACGCTCTTCCCCTTGGTCTCCGGAACGCCAGATCTCCTAGGGTCCAGTGCTCTTTCTCCAGGGATCCTTCTGATCACCCCCCAAGATTAGCCAAACGCCTATCCAATTTGTTGAGCCCCTGTGCTCAATGTTAAATGCTCCCACCGCGCAGTTCCCTTTCCCCTTACAGCACTTATCACTGTAGTAACTGTGGTTATCTTGCTACCACTTCTCGCCTTCACTAGACAGTAAGCTCTATCACGCAAAGCACAAATTCGACGTATTCGAAGCGTTGTTGGTTTTCCAGATCCTCCCTCCACCCTTGGTGCTTTTCTGAGACTGAGGCCTTTCATAGCAAGCACTGGGAAATGCGGCTTCTCAGAAAACTCATTTTACTTCTTCAAGGAGCCGTCTGACGCCATGGCGCCCACTGCGCGATAAATGGGACTCCACGCCCTCCCCCGCTAAGGCCTCCTCTAGCGGCTACCCAGCCGCTCGTGCCCCAAGGCAGGGGTCGCCGCCTTCCCGCACCCTGGGATCCGGGACCTGGGACCCCACGACCTTGCTCACGCCCCAGCAGGCGGCCCAGTCACGTGACGCATCGCGGCCCAGCCCACTCGACACGGCCAAGCAAGGGACGTGCGTGCGTGCGTGCGTGCGTGCATGAGTGCGTAGAGAACAGGAAAGGCGGGCGGGCGCTGTAAACCCGGCCCGTTCTGGCCGTCCTGGAAAGCCCAGCCGGCCGTTTTACAGCCCGGTTGGACGCCTGAGCCTGCGGCACAGCCCGCGGTGCCTCTAGCGCTCCGCCTGGAGGGACGAGGGTGACACTGACCTTCCGGGGACATGGTCGACGCAGTGCCACTTCCTCCGCAGGCACGACCCCTAAGACCACGTCTTCCCCATGCAGGTCCCCTCATTCGCTCCCTGCTCCTCGCCTTTAGCTTTACCGTACCCGGGCCGGCATCTGCTAAGGTCTAGCGGAAAGAGCCAGCAAACGAGTACGAAGCAAGATCCCTTCACTTTCCGTTGTGGGCGGGGCTTTAGCCCGCGTCTCTTAAAGGAAAGGGGACGTACGAACGAGCGCGTTTCCGGCCGACGATATGAATTCCTCCGACAAAAAATGCGCAGGGGGAAGTTCTGCGGGGAAATTGCTACTCACCTGGTTCCCGCCCCTGCAGGGGTGAGATGAAGATTACCATGTTCTGACTTTGCAGCAAACAGAGCAGCCCTTCCGCCAGTTACATTAACGCCAACCTTTTTAGGGCTGAACTGACAGCTTTTATGAATGTCTTTTTTATTCTCACAATAATTATTGTGAGTTAGGGAGCATTGTCCCCATTTGCAGGTGAACGGACAGACTCGGGTTGTAAAAGGCAGCCGTGGGTCCGGGGGTGGTACGTGGCAGGTCTCCCGCAGGACTCTTCAGTTCAGTGCCGACCGGAGACTAAACGGAGACGGCAGCAGGGCGTGTAGAGCCAAGTAATTGTGTAATTGGGAGAGGTTGTAACCGGCCATAAATATTATGAAGTGCGGGTGAAGTGCTTGCCCAGAGTCAGACGAGAGCCAGTTCTGAACGTGGGGTCCGGTCCCTTTGTTTCTAACCGGCCCGAGGAACAACCGCGAGTGCGCTGGGGTCCCCCTCCCCACCCCCGGGCTGCGGGCTGGTGAATGCCGTGCTTCCCGCCCCCCTCACCTTTTCTTCTATAGAAGTTCCTCAGCGGCAGAGTTAAGGATCTGCACTTTCATTCATCACATGAAGGGAAACTAACATTCACTGGATACTTTGTAGTTCACTGGAGCACGGTGTTTTGCGTAATTCTCATCATATCACTCCTTGGATTAGGCATTAACTCCACAGATGCAGAAACTAGTTTGGCTTTAAATAGCGCCTGGAGAGTCAAGGACGAGCGCACAGTTTCCTCCTCAAATCCATTGCCTGGCACATTAGACGCTCGTTGACACGGTGAAGTGGTCCACACAGAACAACTCTTGTGTGGCCTAAAGTCCAGGGACAGTATCTCCATGTTGGCCGTTTCCAAGTTAAAAGAGAAGAATTAGGGATTCGTTCTATTCTACCAAAATTATTCCTTTTATTTTCTTAATACCAAGATATGTTTGTTTAGTGTAGATGTGGAGATAGGATGACCAGCACAACTCCTTAGGAAATGGTAGGTGCTCAACGCTTACAGTATTTTCCTATGTGCCCGGCACTGTTCTAAGTGCTTTACATAAATTAAGTCACTTAATCCTCAGGACAACTATTATTGCCCCCATTTTACAGATTAGGGAACCGAATCATAAAAAAAGTTAAGTAAATTGCCCAACATGGCACAACGGGCAGCAGAATCAAAAATCAGAACACGTAGGCAGCTTGGTGCCTTAAGTCTAACTGTTCCTCATGCTGCTAGACTCAAGTAGTGAGTTCAAATATTCAGAATATTCCTCAACAAATAGTTGTTAATGGAGCATAGTTTATATATCCCCCCTCCTTTGATTATAAGCTCTTTTAAAGGCAGTTTTATTAAAATAGGGGAATTGAAGTCTATGATGTGTGAGATCCTATGTAGAATCAACCAAATGTAGTTGTGAGCAGTTGTCTAAAATGCAGCAACTTTCTCACTACTGTGCATCTTAATAACTGAGGGGCCCTGTGCTCTCCTTAGTGTGTACAACATGTCGTCAAAAACCTCCCAAAGATACTCTAAGCCCTGTAAAATACCATGTTTCTAGTCTCATAAAATATTCAAGCTGGAAGCCTTCTTGTGGAATCTTTACCATTTATCTTCAGACAAGACTGTGATAAATGTATTCTGAACATGTAAGCATCCATATACTTAAACAAAAACTCCAGGAATTCGTTGAAAGGGCTTGGAGATTCTTTTCCTTAAAGTAACCTAAATCCAACATGCTGCTACTTAAGCCATTTTCCCCAGAAGAGCTGGAGAATATCTGGCAACTGCATCTGTTTTAGAAGACTTCACATGCTCTTCAAGTATTACTCAATTCTGAATAAATTTCTTTAGCATGTGTAAGATTTTTCATACCATTAGACTCCAGATTAATCATTTCTCATGTCAAAAACAATGACACCAAAAAGAAGGAAGAACCCAAGTGTCCCATCAACTGATAAATGGATAAATAAAATGTGGTACATACATGCAATGGAATATTATTAAGCCATAAAAAGGAATGAAGCTCTGATAATGTGACAACATGGACGAACCTGGAAGACATGTTGAGTGAAATAAGCCAGACACAAAAGGACAAATATTGTATGATCTCACTGACATGAAATAATTAGAATAAGCAAACTCATAGATTCAGAATCTGGAGTATATAGGTTACCAGGGGCCAGGTTGAGGGTCGGGAATGGGGAGTTAATGTTTGAGTTGTCCACTATTTGGAATGATGATAAAGTTGTAATGGAGAGTGATGGTAACACAGTATTGTGTATATAATTAACAGCACCGAATCATATATGTGAAAGTATTATGAGGGGAAATTTTAGATTGTATATATGTTACTAGAATAACAATGTTTAAAATGGGGGGGGCATACATGATTTGGTTGAAAACATTTTTAGAAAGCACATTGATTAGTATAATTCCTTTGCAAATAAGTATGTCCAGATTCTTTTGTGGTAAACGTTTATGATTTTTGTGATTCTGGCCTAGTTTTGCAATCTTTACTGCATATTATAAACACTTCTACTTTTACAAATTTTAGGCTTTATTTGTTAATTCATTTTCAGGTTCTCTGTACCATTTGTAAAGGCAAAGATGATTAAGTCCCTAAATGTCTGATAATATTGAACTGATTAAATAAGTGGTGGTATGTTACAAAAAAAAAATTGCAAAAAATATAATGGCAACAATTATTAAAACAGGATGGTGGCTATGAATGAGCAAGATAAACTTGTCTCAAGAGAGTGATATATTGTAATGAATTTTTAAAAAGCTTTCATGTCTGCTAAATAAAGAGTATTTGTATATGGAAGTTCTATTTTTGTTCTGCAGAAAGTCCCTTGTGCAACTGAATAAAGCAGAAAATAGGTTCAATAAGTCTCCTTTGGAAATGGAGCCACTTGTTTCCACTTCAAAGATAATGAATTTTGGAGCAGTTCAGTTAACTTTGGTCACCTTGAAACATTTTTAATGAAAATAATTCCCATTACCATCATCAGACATCATGCTGAAAATGAGATAGTCCATGAAACTTTTCAAACCATTCTGATGATTACTACTACGTAAACCAAAACAAAACATGGCCAAGTTATGAGACAGCATTTTACACTTTAAATAAAACTCCTCCATACCAGTTTTAGACACCCAGATGGAATGTGCGAGTTACAAAGTTCAGACTAATAAAGGAAGGCAAGACTGGTGGCAAGTTAACGTTAATATCAACAATAAAACAAGTTTGTGCTCTCACTGTCTTCCATCTTCGAGGGAAAAAGTTGCTCAAAGGTGGAGTTTCACACGTGTGTTGTAGAGGGAAGAGTTCCCACTGTACATTGTTCTTCTTTCCCCCTCCGAAAATTGGTAGGTCCCGCTGCAAAGATTTTACAGCCTGTGTTGTTGGCAGCCTAGGACACATCCGTGACCTTACAAAAGTGGAAGGGAAAGCTCTCAGTTTTTCTTCTTCTTCTTTTTTTTTTGCAACAGTAAATCTACAAATTTTACAGTCAGTTGAACAGCAATAGATTAATTTGTTTGGAGTCTGCATTCACAAAGAAAACCTGAACTTAAGTGGCTTGAATGGCTGACACAGCAGTGTGACATTTGAAGGGTAAACACTCACATCTTGCCCTCGAAGGAGGGAGGCAGTTCACCGTCACCTGCTTCTCGGCACAGGTGCTGACCCTGCCGTCTATTCTGGGCCTCCTGATGGGGTAGCAGGAAGGCTGGGCCTTTGTGTGCTACAGAGGACGCGTTTCCAATGACGGGGCCAGTTGGCTCCAGCAGCCACAGGAAACAGAAGAAAGAAAAGGTTAAGGGGCACCACGAGGGTCAGGATGGGTTAAATTTAGTTAACACCAGAGGTTATAGCTTTTAACGAGCCTCAAGAAAACTTACTTGAAGATGCAATTTGTTTCTTCTTTGTCAACTTTTTTTTTTTTTTTTAACTCTATTGATAGTGACAGCTTAACAAAGTTTTTGTATGCTGGAGGTTTTCATCCTTTAGAGAATTAAGAACTGTGTTCCTAAAAAGAGATGCAGGTGGAGGACTTTATAAAGCATCCATGATTTTCAGATTGGGAACTTAAAATAGGCTCCCTGCTTGGCGAAGTCGAAAAATAATCTGTGAGGGAAGTTAAAAAAAATCCACATTAGAATTAGGAAGCACTTCAGCAGTAGGAAGCAGAGGCTCAGAGGCCTAGAAGTTTCTTGTGTGTTTTAGCCATCATAGGATAGTTTTTCCAAGTTGTTCAGGATTACCAAAGAGGACCCCTCTTAAGTTTCTAGAGGTGTCTTTCCTTGAATTCAAAGAATTATACTGGGCAGAACTAGTTGGTTTTATTTCTAGTTCTATTTCTATATAAGCAGAAAGATGGTCACAGGTTTCTCTGTATGTCCTGTGTGCTCTATCACTCTGTTGCTTCACATTTTCTCTTCAAGGACCGAACTCTTATGGAAATTGGCCGTTCAAAGGAGGGTCGTGTAAGCTCCACCTTTCAATTGGAAATGGTTGATTATCAAGGGCTGATGTTGAGTGTCCTGCATCATTCTGAGGCCATGGATGTTATTTACCTGCATTTCTGTGGTAAATAAGAGGCTTGATTTTTTTGAATGAGTTTTGTACCTTCATTGAGCTGGCAGAGCCATGTTTATGACCTGCCAGTCAGGCAGATAAACATAATCCTCACCTCTAAGCGCTGTACCAGAATATCCATTTGAAAACATGTTTATTCCAGGTATGGTGATGAATCATTTAATGATTATTTGGAAAATAAGAATAGAAGTTTGTATTTTCCAGATTCTTCAGCTTTCATCTCTAATAAATACAAAAGTTGTTTATTCTAACTATTTTGAATAAAAATATTTTATATGGTGTATTACAAATTTTATTGCTTTCTGCAATGTGGTATGATGAATATTTTTTAAGAATGGGGGATTTCATTACGAGTAGACATTATTCTGTGGTGGTATAGAATGCTGTGGCTCCTGTATTAAATGCTGTACACTCACGGTCCCAACTGCCATGGCCTTTGAATTCAAAATTCTACTTTCTAAGGAGTCTCCGAGTCCCCCCTTGCCATTATGCTGTCGGTTACTCCTTCTTGCTGCTACAGTTGCCTATCTAGCTGTAATAGTTTTCCTCCTCTTCTAAAGTTCTGCCCAGAGTCAAGTTGTTTCCCCTGGCATGATGTGGGGGTGGCCTAAGAGGTCTTCTACCTGTGTGTCGTGCCCTACTCCAAATCAGCCACGCCCTGCTGCCAGGATAACCTTGTTTTGGCAGAGCTTCATTCAGACCTTCTCCTTGCTGAAAATCTTTTGTTGACTTTCCACCACCTGCCTGCTGAATTGGATTGTGATTTTCCACACTAGCATTTAACATCTTTTGCACACTTCCCATAGCCTCCTTCTCAGAGTCTCTGCTTC